>WEIS01082707.1:1130-27822 GCA_013389965.1 Todus mexicanus
ATGACTTTGCCATGTGCTCAAGCGTTTTTGGAGTTCAGACAGTACATTAAGAAGTGACAGATTCATGTAGTTTAGCTGGTGATTTATAAAGTTTGCTAGCTGATTTAATAGAGTGCTAGAAAGCGTTGTTGTTCGACCAAGTAAAGAGAATCATAAAATGGTAATGAATGTTATGACAGTTCATGAATATTTCATTTGGGGTCTCTTTCAGATGCCTGTTAGTTTATCTCAAGATCTAGGAGTATACTGCATATAAATCTGTTGGAGGGTAGAACTATCCAACATGTCAAGAGACAGAGAGGAGAGAGGTTTGGTGAAAGCAACGTGTGTTTGAACAAGTGTCTCAAAAGCACTGTATCTCACTTATGTTCTCTACTAAGCGGTCATGAATTGTAAAGTATCTAGGCCATCAAGCAGTGGCCTCATATTTCTTTATTTGCTATTTTATAATTTAGAAACAACAGGTAGGGTCTTTCAAGCTTGTCATGTTAACCAGCCACTTCCAAGAGTACTGCTTTACTGTAGCTTTGGAAGTAAAACTTTTGAAGCTGTATTTGAAAAGGCTGAATGGATTCCCATCTCGAGTATTTCTTATGCATGCTGATCAGAGCAATATACAATGTGGACAGATATTTGTAGTAAGGTAAATCTGGAACAAAGACTTCCATTTTTTCATCCTTAACATCCTGAAGTGGCAAGTGTACTCCCAATGCTACTTTAAGCCTTGCACAGGTATATTTACCCTCTAATTAATTACGTATTCCATTGTTAATTTTGTAACAGGTCTTGATTACTTTAAATTAAATTCTTTTTATGATCTAACACCAAATACTAAGGAAAAAAAAAAAGTTTTGTACATATGAGCTGTCTTTCACTGTCTTTTGCTCCACACAAACAATATGGACATGCCTTTTCCTAGCAGTGGTGTCCACCACGAGGTGGAAATGCTTCTGTTTCCATTTCCTTGGTTATTTCTTAGTGATAAATCCCTGTAGAAAAATGGACTTAAAACTTTATGCATCCTGAAGGCCTTCATGACATGAAGCAATGAAAGAGTGCCTGCGTACGAAATGAGATTGAATCCCATGAATCTGAAGGCCGTGGGATGAAGGATCTTGTTTAGTTAAGAAATCATTTTGGTATTAGCCTGTGGAATCCAAGATTTAGCTTCATTTTTATATCTGTAGGCAAGATAAGCCTGTAACTGAGGATGAAAATGCACTATTTAGAATGAATTAGAAGGAAATGGTTAGGACAGATTCTCTGCCACTATGGCACACCTTGGTACTAGTTCATACTATCTGAAAGACAAGGCAGTAGGAATGGCATTTCCTGAAAGCTGCAAGATTTTGCTATCTGTCACACTGGGTGAATCACCATTTGTGGAGGGACTCAATTCAGTATTAATATCTCTGTAGCATAAATCATTATTTACTTCCAGTAAAATTTTAGGGTCTTCTCTTACCAATTTAATTTATCATTGTAATGCAAAGAAAAATGTGTGCCTTCCCTATATAGTTTATTGCATTTCATTAAAACCAACATAGGTAACTGTGGTGCACTTTCACATAGATAAGTCCAAATTATTTTTTTTTCCTATTATTATCACATCTTGGACAGTAGCGCACTGAGAAAACAGTGTGCATAAATTTTTCATGGACTTTTTCTGAGATAGCTTGATCTGTATTTGCAAGATGGAGAAAGAACTCAGAAAATATTTGTGAAGAATTGCTTGTTTGGCTCTCGTTTGTGTCAAGGTCTGCTCTGCAAACCAGAGGGAGAGAGATGTGCTGTCCTAGCTGATCTGACTTATGTTTACAGTAATTTGTTTGACCAGTATTTATTACTTAATAATCAATCTTTATTATTATGTTAATCCTAATTGGGATATGTGAAATCTAGTGCATTGACCACATGACATCAGTTTACTTGCTGAATAATTTAAGCTATTTCCTTTTAATACCTTAGGCTGCAATATCATTACTTTTAGGCTGTCCTAATATTCTAGTTATATTGATGTTATTTCACTTGTTATTACCTTCTTGACATGAAATTGTTTTTCAAATATGGAAATCTTGCTTAAATATTTCTAGATGACAGAACTCTGCATTAGTCTATAATGTATCATAATAACAAAACAGTGCAACATAAAGCAAATGATTTGTTTTCTAACCTGCGCCAACCTTCACAGTAAGGGGACTACAGATGCCACAAGGAGAACTTTGGTCTGTATATTTTTTATATATTCTTATCCATTTTGCCAGAATACAGGGAATAATCTTGCTGATAATATAGAGGCAGCAAACCCTCAACCATTAAATGGACAGTGTGATTTATCTCACTTCACACTGCTTTATAAGCAGTATGTATCACTCCTGTGAGTCGTCTTCTGCTTAAAGAATTGTAAGAAATACATCTTACTATTACTTTTATTGATAAAATAGACCAAGCCACCTTAATTCATTCTTCATCTAGAGTCTTTTATCACAGTGTGGTTGTGATTAGGATTCTGATCACCCTGTGTGCCACTCTGAGATTGAGAGGCTCTATCTACTCATCTATTATTCTTCATGAAGCAAAGCCCCAGTGTACCATCTGTTTTCTTACTGAATCTTGCATGTAGCTGTAAAGAGCTGGTCACCAGAGATTCAGTCTGGCAAGCAAGCCCTTGGTTTGCCTCAAGATAGCCAAGCATTGGCTGCTAGTAGCCTGTTTAAGTTTCAGGTGAAAATAAACTACTGTTCTCTGCTGTATATTAATTTATATTTGATCTGGCATTTATTAATATTTTATTTTTGGTTTAATTTATATCCGATCATAATTGATTTGGGGGTTTTGTTGCTTTTTTCCAACCAAAAATCAATTGGGAAAACATCCCAGAGCCATAAATAAGCATGCTGTAGAGCTTTAATTGAGGACAGGCCTGTCTTGCATCTTGTAACACAACTTGAATTAACAAAGGCTTATTTATGCTGATGATGCCTTTTGACACATTGAACAGAGATAGTATGATCATTCTCAGATAAGACATAGTAGCAGCAACCAACTTAATATACCTAAATATCATCATCCCGTTGTTGCTCTTGCTTAACAAGGTCATATAATCACCTTTATTTTAAGAATGTAGAATTGAAAGGGATCAGCTGAATCACCCAGGCATTGCAGGTTTATATCACATTGCACAAGGTTCACCGGCAGCGTGCTTAACACTGTGAGGGTGGGATGAGGTCAACTCCAGCACATCCCACCATGCCTACCCCACATGCCACTGTGTCCTACTGTCCAGAGGTGCAGCTCTACCTGGCTCACTGCCACTGAGCTTTCCCAACCTTTCCTGAGGCTTCTTTTCCTTTAAACTACACAACACTATTGGAGCTTCACAACCTGCAGTATTTTATAATAGTCTACACTATTCCCCAAAGAGCAATAAAAAGTAGCTTTTGAGACTCCTCTTTTTGATCCATTATTTAGAGACTGATTTGTGCTGTCTGCAATCCTCACATCAGTGCCAGTGGTCCTGCAGTTCTGCAAATTCCCCCCAGGACTCAACTAAAATCATAAATCTTTTTTTAGGAGATATTTAGATATCATGATAGTACAATTTTTTACAATCTGCTCCTCTTACCACAGATTTGATTTCCATAGCAGAGAAGGACTGTCAGAGGAAACAACTTTATTCTTTACTGACTCTCAGCTTCCAGATTAAATTTTTACTTGGCAACAAAACTTCCTTTCCCAAGATGATGGTTAGACTGGATTGGTCCTGGGCTCAGCTCAGGCAAACATTTGTGTTTGTACAAAACCTGGCTATTTTCCCCATATGCTCAGAAGGACTCTGGGAACTGAGCCATACAGGGTCAGCAAGACCTGAAGTCATTAGCTCCGTGCAGATTCTACATTGAGCAATGCAGGTTATTAGACTATGTCAGTAACAGCAAGGGAGTTTATTTTTGCTTCATTCCTGTAAATGACAGCTTTATAATAGGTGCATGCTTGGGCAATCAATCTTTTTCTTTTTTCTTTTTTTTTTTTTCNCTTCCTCCCCTTTCTTTTCCCCTATTTTTTAATCCTGTTTTTCTCCTCTTTTTTTCCCTCTTTTTCCTTTTTCCTTTTTTTNCAGTATTTTATAATAGTCTACACTATTCCCCAAAGAGCAATAAAAAGTAGCTTTTGAGACTCCTCTTTTTGATCCATTATTTAGAGACTGATTTGTGCTGTCTGCAATCCTCACATCAGTGCCAGTGGTCCTGCAGTTCTGCAAATTCCCCCCAGGACTCAACTAAAATCATAAATCTTTTTTTAGGAGATATTTAGATATCATGATAGTACAATTTTTTACAATCTGCTCCTCTTACCACAGATTTGATTTCCATAGCAGAGAAGGACTGTCAGAGGAAACAACTTTATTCTTTACTGACTCTCAGCTTCCAGATTAAATTTTTACTTGGCAACAAAACTTCCTTTCCCAAGATGATGGTTAGACTGGATTGGTCCTGGGCTCAGCTCAGGCAAACATTTGTGTTTGTACAAAACCTGGCTATTTTCCCCATATGCTCAGAAGGACTCTGGGAACTGAGCCATACAGGGTCAGCAAGACCTGAAGTCATTAGCTCCGTGCAGATTCTACATTGAGCAATGCAGGTTATTAGACTATGTCAGTAACAGCAAGGGAGTTTATTTTTGCTTCATTCCTGTAAATGACAGCTTTATAATAGGTGCATGCTTGGGCAATCAATCTTTTTCTTTTTTCTTTTTTTTTTTTTCTCCTTTTACAGCAGAAGTAAACCCACCCTTTTCCTCAAATACGCCAAGGCCTTTTTTCACTTCCATTTAATTCATATTGTGATATACCATGTTTTGCCTGACACGGCAGTGTGATACTGCATTATGAATCACTCAAATGCCATAGTTCCACACACTAATTGACAAAGTAGTTGCTGACAGGATCTTCATCCCAAGCACCTTGCAGTCTAAGTGCCAGTGATGCTGCATGGTGCAAATCCACTTAGTCCCAGGCAAGCTACTGGCAATATTTGTGCGGAGGTTTTTCAGGCTTCATCTTTGCAACACTGAGGAGTTCTGTGTGGGCTCTAAAGCCATCTAGAAGGCACATTTATTGAGTGAGAGAGTGAGAATGCATGTGAGCATCTAACTGGCACAAGATGTGGTGTAACTCCTCTTCCTACTAGGTGAAGGAGCATTGCACGGGGATTCAAGGACCACAAGGTTTGGTCCCTACTTCAAGGACTACAGGCACGTCTTAGATTAAGTAGTGCTTGAAACACTGTTTATCCAGAATCCTGCTTAGAGGAATACCTTAGGGATATAAGCTGTAACAGTGTATTATTTTGTTCTGTCTCTCAGTCCCTCTCTGGGATCCAAAGATNAACTAGCTCAAAAGCAGTTCAACACAAGAGGAAAAGAATCTTTGTGCTCTCCCCAAATAACCTTAGGCCAATGCTGAAAACACTTCCCAATAGTACAATTAGGTAGAGAGGGTGCTGAATACAAGTCTCTTTCTGTGACAGAGAGGAGCAACAGCATCAGCGCTGCCTCCCACTTCCTCTCCAACCATTACCTCAACTGCTTTATAGTAAGGAGCCATGTTCTCCTACTGCACTGATGCGTTCTAAGCAGATCCAAGAGGCATCCTCTGAGCTCTGACAGCGTATCTCTGCCTAACTTCCAGATCCCACCTAGCTGAGGGGAATTTAGGCTCATGTCCGCTCAAACTGCAGCTATTTAGCACACAAGGAAAATTCCAGGCGCTCTGGGTTTATGTGCTTCCAGAGTCAGGTAGTAGAGGAGTGGATGGGTTTGCACACAGGTGCTTCGCTTCTTCCTAAATCCTTCCTAAGGAATCTAGAGTCCTTAATCTTTAGCTTTCAAAGTGGCAATTTCTTTAGTGTATTTTGCTGATCAGAAAATGCAGCTAGTAAAAATTAAGATGCTTTAGGGCCTGACCCAGAGACAAGCTACGCCTGTGTGGACTCACTTGGAGATCTGTGTACGAGCAGCTCCATGAATGGGAAGCCCAAGTTTTCTCAAGGCTCCCAGAAGTAGTTATCTCTAAGTCTTCAAGCAAGAGCTAAGAACCTCATTGTGCACATTAGATAAATAACTAGACAGAACAAAGCCTTTCAAAGGCAGGAAGTAAAAAGGGTATGTCAGAAAGTAGTCAACAAAAAGGTGATATTTACTCAGGTACTTCTTCAGCCATCACCCTGGGGACTATATAATTTGATATTGGTACTAAAAGTGCACACATGGCAAAAAAAAAAGTTGTTGGGATTTTTTTAAATCATCATGGATATCCCATTCAGCCACCTCCTACACTCATCAGTGCCACCAGGGCCCTGCTGCAGTGCAGAGATGTGTATCAAAGGAAACCAAACACCCATCACCCCTTCTACTGTCATCTGTGACTCTTGCTCAATATGCTGTGAACCTGTGGTCAGAAAAAGCAGCTTCAGTTTAAGACTAGAAGTGACTTGCTCTATCCAGAGGGACCTATAAGGCAATGGTAAGTGCCTTCATTCTCTGGCCTCTAGTCTTCAAGTAAGAGACAGTCTCAGAGACATGAGTCACTGCTTCTGCCAGTGCTGTTTTGCTTCTCTCTTGTTGGTGTTTCATTTTGTCATCTTTTCAAAAGAGCTGTTATCTTCAACAGCACCTGAAAAAAACTTAGCGTGATCCTGCGTAACAGGCTGAAACAATCACTAACAGTGGTGGTTTGCCATGGAAATCATGCCAGACAGACTGGTATCTTTTTAGTCAGAACCTCAAACCTCATTTATCCACCTCATATCACAGGATGACAAGGCCATGCTAGCATTTTGACCAGCTGAACCCATTTATGCCACTGAAATCATTCACATCACACTATAGTAATTGAGTAATGCTTCTGCTGGAACTTTGGATGCACTCTGAAAACCCTCAGGCTGGAAAAGCCTGTACTCAATGAAAGTTCTCATCTGAATTTCTGCAACCCCCTCCTCACCCTGTATTGCACACGAGGTCTGGCTCTTCTCTTACCTACATTATTAATTGTTTCTTTGGGGTTTTTTTAATAACTGTTCTTCATTTATCAAAAATCATTGCTTTTTAGTAAATTGCAACATACATTATCTAACCACATACAACATGTCTGAAATAATAAGGGAAAAATGAAGTGGTTACCTGCTGTTTTCAATTCTGATATCAAGCACGTGTGACATAATACCACTGGTCAGAAGCAGCAGACTGATCTGCTAATGTCCATGTTATCTGTGAAACACAGCTATTGCCTCTCCACAGATTGCTTGGGGGAAGAGTACAGAACAGCGAATTCTCACATTTCAGACTGTCTTGATAAAAATAAATATGTTTGATTATTCAAATATATGCTGATTGAGAAACAAAATTCAAAGTAGATATTAAAAATTGCAGTGGAAAGATGTCTTCATGGGCCTAGGGCATGAAACGTTCATATTCATGATCATTTCTGCACTACTCCATCTATGGGCCTGGACAACTCTGTCCGGTCAGATGTTCAAAGTGGCCCCATAACACTGAAATCAAGTTGGTGGCATGAAGATCTTGAAGCAGCTCTTGAGGATCTGGATTTGGTCCCTGTGGGTCAGTTCCCCATGTCAAAACCAGTAAAAAGTAGTTTTCTGTTTCAAACTGCCCTTGGCAGGCATACTGTGAGTAATCACAATGTTTCTGTGATGGAGACCATAGCACTTACAATATTATCATGGATGTAACAGTGAAACATCTGACTTTGCTGTGCTCAACACCTAGCTCTGAATTTTATCTAGTAAGATCTCTCAGTTGAAAAGTTCAAGAAAATAAACCTATAGAAATAGCATACAGGAAGATGAGATTTTTATTAAATAAAAAAGAAATATAGTGAATACTATAAACAGTAATATGTTGAACTTAATTCCATATGAAGGGATTTGAATGCTGTTATAATTGTTTAAATCATACACTGCATAAATACTTGACTATGTGCGTGTATCTTGGCTAACTTAAGCAACTGTCACACTCACAGTGACAGTGGCTTGAAGTTGTCTTTCCTCTTGTACGGAAACAGTAAGTTAGAAAAGCAAAGTTCTCCCTGGTTGCAACTTCACATTCTGTGGTGATGACAAATGAGTGTCTGTTAATCTCCAGCTTTTATCATGAAATGTGTATGAGAGGGATGAGCAAGTTTAAAGAAAATAAGGCAGTGGGAACATACCCCAGTTTATTTATTTAATATCTTGAATTATTAAAAAGACAGGTGCTGCCTGGCAGATAGCTTCCATTGTTGTATGAACTATCAACCATCAAAAGAGGCAATGTGTTGACAGATATCTTGACCATGAATTACAATTTGCAGGGATTGAACCTTGAAGGATAGAAAAGAGTGAATCCCATTATACTTATAGCTAGAGTGAACAGAAGCCTACAGATACACAATAACAATATAAACTAGCATTAATTGTTTTAGGACTAATTCCTTTTTTAAACAATAAATGTAGAACATCATAAACTAGAGGACCTCTTTGCTAAATGACACTTAACACTAGAGCAAACTACGCTGGTAGACTGGTAAGAGGCTACAATGCTTCTAATCTGCAGGTCATTTACTTAAATATATCTCAAAATGCTAATGATCACTGGAGGGTCAAGAATACCTTTGGTGATCTAGGCATTTATGTTCAAAAATGCAAGAACAATACAAGAAAAAATGTAAGACAAAAGAACAATAAAAAAAGATAGGAAAATGCAGTGATTTCTTTTATTCCTCTTTACATCATACCAAGAAATATAGGCAAGATACCAAAAGAAAAATAATAAAAAAAAAAACCAACAAAAAACAGAAAAATGAATGAACCGTCTGTGCTTATAAAAGTGCCTTAGAAAGAAATGTATCAGAGATTATACAGTATATGAATAGATTTTAAAAAGGCATGGTATTACAATGTACCTGCCTATATCATGAGTTAACAAACAAGATTTTAACATCTATCTTTGAATAGGAATTTTGATTCATGTCTTTTCATCTAATGATGCTATTTTTTGTACATGATGTTGGGACTCTTTTTGTTGTGTTTTTTTCAGTAGCATGGACTACTGAACTAGAACTAACTAAGATTTGATTAAACCGCCTCTCTCCTAAGCTCTGTTTGACTCATAATAAAATCAATTCTAGTGCAATTGCTCTGTGCAGAATTCCACAGCTGAAAAAAAAGTAGTCTTATTTCCTCCTGTCTCATATTGTGCTCCACTTTCAAATATTGACTATGAGGAGATGTCCACGTGGGGATTTAAACGTGCTTTATGTTTCCACTGAAAATTTTTCTGCACAGCATCCTCACATAAATAATCCATACAGTACCAATCCTTGAAATATATCTCCTTACAAGCTACTGTTGCAGCTCTGATACCACCTCTCTGCTGGACAGTCACTGTTTTCCTATCAGTGGGTTTTCTGTTCTTCCAACTCTCAGCAGAGAATTGAGGCCAGTCACAACTCCGTCTGCAACTTTAAAGTAGGAGGTTCCTCTTTTTTTTGAGATGAGAAGTGCTTGAGAAAAGTAGTATTTTGCTCGCTATTTGATTCAGCCTCTTACTAACTAACACTGCCCTTGCCCTGGTTGCACTTGGAAAGCCCAACTGTGCTCATCAGGCTCCCTTCAGAGCCACCTCATAGTGTTTTTATCACAGTCATCCAGTTATCTTTGCAAAGACACCTTATGTGATTGTTCAGAACCAAGCACTGATTCAGCAGAGTTTATCCACTTTGTGCTGCCTGCAGTAGGCCAAAAGCAGAACTCCCATGTGGGTATCACTTCTGCAGAACACACCCTTGTGTGCCATCTCTCCCTGTAATCAGGGACATCTCCCATGTGCTAAGGCTCTGAGTATGCTGAGTCTTCCCTTCATGTCACACACTCCTCAGAGGTCCTTTCTCGAGTGCTGCACTCTTCTTTTTATGGTTATATTATTTGAGGTCATCTTAACAGGTCAGGTGAAGAACAACCTATGAACTAGAATTCCTTAAACGTGCAGTCTGCAGCTGGATTGTATGCAAAATTTTTGTAATCAATGAAGTCTATGAATTTAGATCCTGAAATTAATTCTATCAAAAACTTTTTTGGGATGTCTTTGGGAAGAGTTGAAAACAGTGCAGCTTTGACTTTCCCCTTTGTATCAGCAGCTCCCTATCACAGTGAGGATATTATTTTACATAGCCAGAAAAATAGATGTTTTTATTTTAATTCTTCTCTCTTTACTATGACCTCTTTTCCTACTCAGACTTCACTATTTCTGACGGTGAGTGACTAAGAGTCAGTGGCTTTACTTATCTGCAGCCCCATTTTGGACCTGTTTCAGCTTTCTTAGTTGCCCATCCACTTCTGCTATGGACCTTGTGATCCATGGTGAAGATCATAGACCTAAAACTAATAATAGACAAATTGACATCTAGACACTGTCTACACTACCACAATTATGTTGTTTTGTGTACTTCTGAAAACTGAATAACCTGCATGGGGCATTATTTTTCACATTGTTAATAACATTTTATGCATTTTGACTCCTGTGCAGCATGGTGAATTTGAGTACTGTCAAGAATTAACTTCACACTGTAAATCCTGACTATTTCATACAAGAAATTTTTCTTTAACCTGTTGATAAGCAAAATGATGAGTGTGGGCAGTCAAAGATTTTAACTGATCTACCTGTGATCTAGCAAGTGGATCCAGTTATGTATGACTTACAAAAATCCTATCTGCCGAGAAGCACTCTCTGTTTCTTTGTTGCAACAGCTTAGATCTTCAATAGAACCACTAATGACCATGTGAACTCAGAGGTACACTCTTGATTGACTGATCTTAACTTTCCTAAGTAGTCTTAAATGCATAATTTTGTGTTAATTAAGCTCTGGACAGATGCTTTTATTCAGCAAGCGGTTTCAGGATGCTGTCGTGCACGGCTCCTGGGACAATTAGATGATTATCTCTGAGGAGAACATTGCTGGACTATTCAGCTTTGCAGCTCATCACCATTTTCCCTCATTAAGAGTCTAGCCTGCACAGACAACAAGGAAAGTTTTCTCATCCTCATTATTTTCCAAACCACTAGTTACCTGGCAAGACTACTTGCAAATCTAAGTTTTTTGTTACAACAGCTAGATGAAAATGTGATCGAAAGCTATTGCCATATAAATGAAAAACTACATTGACATAACAGTCATGATTCACATAAAATGTGAAGGACATTAGCAATCATGTATTTATATGTTAGAAGATACTCTTTAGGTCACAGGTGTTTATGTACCAACATGTAGAAGCTACTAACACTTTAATTCAAATGTAATGTTACATCTTTGCCACTTTGCTAATCCTAAAAATCTAGAGATGATTAAAGTATAAAACTGTTATCAAAAGCATATAGAAAGGAATAAGAATCTACTGAAAACTCTGTACATCCTATCTGAAAAATGCTCATCTACAGGCTAAAAATCGTTTTGGGCTGTATTCTCTGCTTGTAAAATAAGTGACTTAATTTGAATGTGCTACTTTCAGACTATTAGAAGACTAAATAAGCTATACCTAACTTCTCGCACTGCGCTTCTGTTTAATAGTTACATTGACAAAATCTTTCCTTTTATACGGCAAGAAAAGGCATGAAATGCCTTACTCTAAATAACGTAGCACCCTGGTAGTTTGTGCTTATAAGGCAAACTGTCCTTGTAAAAGGAAAATTGGACACATGCAACAGACTCAAAATGAGTAATTCATGCCTCCACTCTGAAGCACTTAATATCGTAAATCAGGAGGCTGTCTGGGTCTGTATGTCACAAAACAGATGTCCAGACCAAGACTGAAGAGGCTAATCTGCACCCTCTAGTGACCCAAACTAGTTGAAACATTGGCAGCTACAAATTACTGAATGACCTGGAACACTTATTCCCTAGTCAAGACCTTTATTGTTCTATTACTGTTTTAGGGCAAATAAGAATCTCAATAAAATCCAGAAAAATGGACTGTATCAGGAAATACAGAAGCCTCCACAGACTACAGGTGTTAACTCCTGCCAGCCCAGCCATGAGCAACTGTATAAAGTGGAAAGCAGGCCCATAATGTCCATGCTGCTTGCTCTGTCCTCTTCATCACCCATCCTCAAACTTTGCTCTCCTGGAGCACAGACTGGGGAGGTCTGTGCACCCCATACAGTCCCCATGCTCCGTTTCCCCTCTGCAGCAGCACTGTGCAGCTTCCAGCTTCCTACAGCCGTGCAGCAGGGTTATATGGATTAACTCAGGAGAGCCTTGAGAGCGTGTTCCAAAAATAAAGGCAGTTATAGTAATCTGCTGTGGCAAGCATGCATGTGTAGGATACGCATTTACTGCAAGCCTAGTGATTTGATAGGATTAAATTCTGATCAGTAGAGAGAAGATTGATCATGGTAATGAGAAGATGGGTAAAGTACATCTGGCTCAATGGCAAAACGGCTGGAGGAAGAAAGTGATACAGTTCAGTGTACATTATGAGGGAATCATATTGGACCTCAGGCTTATTCGCTATATTGAGAGTGAGCAATACTATAAGAAAATTGGATAGGCTAGCTAGCATCCCCTTTTTAGGTAAGCACCTAATGCTTTGCTGTGATACTTTATTCCTTTTTCAGTACTAGGCATGAAATGGAGTGTACAAAATAATATGGTCATAAAAGCAGATTTACAAACAGAGAGAATTCTCAGCCCAGTAGCAAATGTAGTACCATGTAATGCAGCATTTGGTAAAGATTATCACAAAGCGATTTTCATGGCCAGATTCAAAACGTATGCTGTCAGTAGTCCTGTTTTCGGTAGCAGTGAACCTGACAGGGAAATCATCTGAGAAAGAACGGACTCCCAATGTTGTCCAACTGCAAGGCAACTCTCCAAGTGGGGCAGCTTGCAGCATATAGATGAAGTAAAGAAAACTACAGTGGGTTAGACTCTGGTAAAGTATAGTATAGGTGCTCATTACTTAGAGGTAAAGCAAGTGGAAAAACAAAGTTCAAGCAGAGGGCTCCGGGGAATTGCTAGGGAGAATAAGAAAAAAAAAAAAAAATGGAGAAATACTAATGCACCGAACTAAGAAAAAGAGAAAATTTAAAGATTAGGGAAAAAAAAAATAGGTCAAGGGAGTAGAAAAAGCAGTGAAACCTGATGATGGCAAATGTGCTTTCCTGCCCTCCTGGCAGCCTTACACTTGAGAAGGAGAGATTGGCAGAAAGCAGGCAGCACAACTAGCCCATCTAAGTGCAACTAGCAGGTACTTTTAATGAAGAACAGTAATTGAGAAATGTCCTCTTCAAAACTATTTTTGCCAGAGATTTTTTTTGTTTGTTTGGTTGTGGGGTTTTTTTCCCCCTGTGCCATTATGTGTTTCTAGAATGCGGGGGGGGGNAAAAATGAAATTTTATTTTCCTGATGTCAAACAGATGTTTACATTGTGTTATTATTTTTATTATTATTATTTTTGGCTTATGTTGGTGGTGGATTTTTTTGCAATGTGGCCATTCTGGTATCTTTGCATTGCTGTATTTCAGTTTTGGTTTACTGCTTTCACAGTATAATAGAACTTTACTTATATCTGAAAGTTTATCATGTAAAGAATGTGCAATTTTTAAACTTAGGAAAAAATTTCACCTAGAAATCCATGGATGACTTCAGGGAGTGTGAAATGTCATTTACTTAACAAAAAGAAAACTACCACGTTCTTCAGAAGTTGCAAACATCTTTTAATGCTGCTACATTTTTACCATGTTTAATAAGTCTTTACACATGATCCATCTCTTTTTAGTTCAGGTCTTGAAGCAGAAGCAGTAAATAACAACTTTCCTAACGTTCATTATCTGATTAAAGAAATTGAGGCATGTAAGAGTACAGAGGTTAAAAGATAGGGAGGATTAAAGGATGATTGTGGCTAATTAAGGAACTAGTCCTGCAAGCAATTACATACATGGTTAACTTTAAGCACTTCAGCATTAATGGGACTACTCGTATGCTTAAGTTGAGCACACGTGTTTGTGAACTGAAGCCTGAAGACCACATCCTGTGCTATGTTGAGAACATGCTATACATTGAAGGCAGCGTGACTGCCCTGATTCCAGTGGAAGAGCTTTCTAGTACCAGGCTTTGGAATAGGGTAGAACAAGCTAATTGCAAAAAGGCTGTTGACAGGAGTTTCACCCTAAAGCTTCCTACGTAAATAATGGACAGCATTTCTTTACAGAAACATTCACAAGCAAGCCTTTGTTGATGAGCTTCTGTTTTTAATAAGCTTCATAAGAGCCATACTGAAATTAAGAAGGTTTTTTATGCTATCAGACAGCAATATAGGATAAAAAAGACTTAAGCTGAAAGAGATCCATTCCATTGGGGTAGGTTGGTACAAGGTATGGTGCCTGCAAGAGTGGGTTACAAAAGGTGTAGTTTTACTTGCCAAGCTGCATTTTATGCAGCAGCGTAAAGTGAGTCACCTCATTCACACATTTGGTCCCATGCCAAGGTCACAGTACAACTCTATGCAGCCAAAACCTCATATGTGAAGGACATAAAGCAAATCGAGTCATTCTGTGTATACATTTGATCCAGACATCATTGCTTAAATTAGTGAATTCATACATTCCTGGGAGCTGTTAAAATCTTAGAAACACTAACAACTGCTTCTCAAATAAAAATGCACTGAACCTCCTCCCTTTATATGTAAACCATTATGACATGCTCTGTATTATCCCTCTTCCCTTGATATAGGTAAATTTAATTTGATTTCAGATTAAAGTCAGTACTCCTTGTCTCTCCTGTGTAATGATCTGTTTTGATTCAGGAGAGGCACAGAATCACTGATACAGCAGGATTTCTTCAGTTTGCAAGTTTAATTTTTAGAAGCACAACTGTGTGACTTAAACAAGAAAAGGGATCAAACGTAATTTAGTCACATCTTCTGACAGTCATGATTGCCCACGCTAGCTTGGAAATAATTTCTTACTCTGTGTTTGGTTTGCCATTTCCTCGGAAGAAGGAATGACTAGGATATCTTCTCCTGAGATTTTGGTTAGGGGTTTTTTTGGTTGGGTTTTTTTTTTCTTTTCTTTTCCTGGTGTGCCAAAAGGAGAGGGCTTGTTTGGCATTGTGTTCTATATTGTTTATGGTCTTTCTGTATCAATTCCAAAAAAAGAAATAGTTGTTGACACCGATTTAGAAATAAGGATTAAACTGTCAGTATCATAACTGCCAACCAGTTGAGCAGACAATAAAATGATGAAAAGTCAGAAGAGAAGACAGCCTTATTTTAGGCAGAGTATATCTCAGTGTCCTGTAGTTTCCTCAGTTGGAATCCATTAAAAGGATTTTTCTTTTTTTTCTTTTTTTTTTTCTTTTTTTTTCTTTTCAATTCAAAGGAGCTGACCTTTTCTAATATGGCCACAGTAAAAACTTCAGTGCTGTTGTTTTCTCAGCCGTTGGCCTCACTGGTGAGAATCTATTAGTAACAGCAATTGTGAGAAGTCAAAACAGCGGAGGAGAAAGGCATGGAGGAAGGATTGACTCGACTGACTGGGCTATCAGAGAAAACATCTTTTGACACTGAAACTCTTGATTACTGTTGACTTGACTGCCTGAGGCAGTCCCTGGAGAGCCAATAGGATTTACAGGCATGGTCCCTTCTCTTGTACCGGTCATTGTTCCCCTTCGGGGTACACATTCTGGAGCAGATCAACTGGGAGAGCTTAGATGTCAGCACCAATATGTGGCTGCTTGGCATTAAATTCCTACTTGCTACGAAGGTCCATCATTTCAGAGATACCGTTCTCCTCACTTTCAGTAAGCTTTCCATACCCTGCGGGAGTAAATAGCCTCAACCTAAGAAACCCTTCTCCCAGCAGAAGATGAGATTCTCCTGCGTTTCTCCTCGGCTGTCACATTAGCGAGGTAATGCTGGAAACCATTTATTTTCTGCCATTTTTGAAAGAGCGTCCCCATTAGTGAGTCCCAGATTCTCCCCACTGTGTTCTTCTGCCCCACTCACACACTCCCACACACATTTTGAAAAAAAACAAAAAAAAGTTTGCTAAAAAGGTAGAACTGAGTATTTTCAACAATACCTTTAGTGCAGTGATAAGCCTTATGTTGCTAGTGTAGATGCCCACATCAGTATGAGAAGGGCCAGACCACATCATCTCTTTTCTTCAGTCATCTTGTCACGGTTCTTTCTTCTCCTCCTAACATCATTTCAATGTACCACCTTTCCACAATTTTGAGTTAAATTTGAAAGACTACTGCCACAACTCTACTGCCCTTGAAAACAGGAAAGGATGTTTTCCATAGCCTATCCAGAAGGTTGAGAGCTTAACTATCACTCTATGTATCAGTATCTGTACATCCTTCCCATAGCATTTATCCTTTAATTAGCCTCCAAAAGCCTCTGCCTGGTGTGCAGACTTTGTGACAGTCAGCAGTAGTATCTCAGAGCTGGTTCTTGTACACCTGAGAGGCCGTCCTGGTTCCTTCATTTTTGTTGTTAGCTTCATTTAGACACTTGAGAGCAGACGCATCCCAGAAGCTGTGAGCATCTGCATGGAGACGTGTGCCAGGCTCACCTGCACCAGCCTCTCCCAGAGCAAGCTGCCAGCAGCAACTTTACGCTGGAAGCATAGAGGAGAATTTGGCCTTTGCTGTGCCCTGGAGCTGCCCCTCAGAATTGCCAATGACAGTATCTTCTAAAGGCCCTAATTCTTCTTAAACCTTGTGTAATACACATCAAAGTTCACATCCAGCTGTGCTCACTATTGCCTTTTTCCCTCTTCAGATCCAAATCTGTCGCTAACTGCATTTTCAACTTTTTCAAGTTCCCAGGTCTTTTGAAGTGTCACTAAGCCTGTGTTCCCCACAGCCTATTCCCCAACCTGCTTTGCACTGTTATCGAGGACTAAGAGATCCTTTGTCCTAAAGCCTCAAAGGAATATTTCAGTTCTTTCTTTATCCATTTCTGAGATAGCTCTGTCCCTTGGCCCGCACACTTCTTAATTTACTCTTAACATTCAATACATTTTTCTATGGGTACTTAAAATTCACTCTTAACTTATCCTCATTTCAATCAACATTCACACAGGGACACTCGCATGTGTCTTGAATTGTCATTTTATTAAAACCCTTTGCTCTTTTACCATTTCAATTACCATTTTGTATAATATCATTTGCATTTGCATGGTACCTTCATCCAGAAAAGACACAAGGTTTTATTCTCTCTTAACAGATGAGTAAAATGGAATCAAAGAGATCAGAAAGGTATCATTGCAGCTCAGTACAACTATATGGGCTCCAGTTCGTGAGCTTAATTGCATTGGAGGGAAATACTGTAAGTGTGATGGACTGGCATGTAAATCAAAGTGATATAAATCACAGATCTGAATCAGGGAACCTTGATTTGAATAACTGCTTTTAATCTTGGTTTTCATTTACGCTTTTCATTGTTATTCTAAAAATGTTTGCTCTTACTGATGTGGGGAATAATTCACAACTGCAACTGCACATAGTCTTTACTCTAGCTGGATATTTACTACACACTGTTCATATATATTTAAGCAGAAAGTTTAACATATACTTAATTCAAATTCTATGGCAGAAACCTTAACTTGCATTAGAAAATACTTCACTGCATCTTCAATTCTAGTAGATGAGACTTTTTTTTAATGGCATCAAGCTGAATGCAGAATTACAGTGCAAAACATGTACAAATTGAGATTTAAAAATATGCTATTACTGAACCCTTTTTTTCCTTGCATATCCAATGATACCATTTATTAAAACATATATTAGCATCATATTAACTACACTTAGTGAATTGGATGCTTGTTTCTTGTTGCTATAAGCCAGTTACTAGGACTCCAAATCTGCAGTAGAGGCATAATGAGATTTTCAGAACTGCACTGGCAATCAGGTACCTGCTTCTGAAGAAATCAATGGATACAAGGTGACCTGTAGGTAGTCTTTGAAGATCCCCAGAGACATTTATTCATAAATGTTCTCAAAAACCTGTGCAGGGGACCTTCAAATTTCTGAAATCACTTGAGTTCATTGTCACTTGCTATGTCTATTCATCAGTTTTGAAATACCAAAATAGACTGTTCTTTTCAACTCAAAATTGATCTAATTACTATGAATGACTTATTTGGAAAAGAAGTATGTATTCTCTCTGTTCCTGCTGAACTGCAGCACAAAGTGATGTGGCCAAAAGCTCTTTGGCGGTCCTGAAAATATACCTACAAAAGTATACTACATTGGAACTCATCATCTGCTCTGTTGTAAAGATAGGTATAGAAAATATATTTAGTCAGTAGCACATCATACATTTTGCTACTAAAATAGTTGAAATACCATAAAAACAATTAAAAAAAGTTCCAGTGATTTTGCATGTAATTTTAAAAGATACAATCTTTAACTCATTCTTCAGTAGGGTTCTTACTAACCAAACATGGTTTTGTTTAGCAGTAAATTATAGTAAATGTAAGCCTAAACATATGCTTGCTACATACATAATTTCAAATTGCATTTTAAGTAGTTGTAAAATGAAAAAAAAAATTTAAACTATGACTTTTCTGAAAAAATATTTCTGTAATCTGTCTTCCCTTGAGGTAGTAGTGAACCTCAGGAAACTTTTTATACTCTCTCAGCCCTGAACCCTGATTTCCGTACAGTCACTGAAACCCTCTCAAAGTCCCTGACAGTGGCACTCCTGCTGGCGAACTCCTCAGCCCTTTTCCATGCAAGTGGTTGGTTCTGCTATTGCTTATCCACTAAGTTAACTTTATTAGAAAATTATGAGCGTCTTTCAGAGTCATAGATCTTTTCCTGACTAATACCACAAAAAAAAACCCCAACCCCACACCCCACCCTAAAACCAAAAGCAATGTTCTGTGGGATCTGTGTGAAGAAAGAGTGTAGCGAGATGTCAGAAGAGCCAGAAATGGGAAAGCGGTGCCAAGGGAGAAGGGATGGGGTCAGCCTGGGCACAAGAGGGAGATGGGCCTGTCAAGCCTCAATGGTTGCTGTGGTGTCAGGTGCTGTTAGCAGTGCAGAGCTGGTGTGTGCCTCTGGCAGCCGTGCCCTCAGCATCCCCAGCCCCACTGCTGCCTCGCCTCTTCCTTGCTCCCTGCTGTTTGGGCCATAGCTGTGCAAGGCCTGACTCTTAAGCACCCTCCTTGCTGAGGCCAAATGGCCATTCTGCCAAGGGCTCGCCAACAAGACAACTGTGCCGCAATTAGCTCTTTCCCTGAGTGGAAGCAGCAGCACCTCAGCCTCTTCTGCCTCCTTTGTCCCCCATCTCTCCACGCCTTGCCAGGGGCAGGCGGGCCTTGCCCCACGCTCCCGTCAGGCCCGGCCAGGGCCATCGGGCCCCGGGCAGCGGGAGGAGAGCGGGAGGAGCGGCCCCGGGCAGCAGGAGGAGAGGCCCCGGGCGGGTCTGTGCCCTGCGCGGCGCTGCGGGACCCGTCCTCGCCGCCTGCTGCCATCTTGTGGGGACTGTCCCGGGCGGCAGAGGCCGGCTGCAGGCCGCCCTGGGGCCCTGCCCCTCCGACTCTGTCCCTCCGCGTCCCCCAGCCCCCCCGAGGGGGTCCCCGCCTGCCCCCGAGCTCCCACGGCGCCGGACATTCGGCAGCCCCGGCAGCGGGGCCCGGTCCGCGGAGCGGCGGTAACGGGAGCCGAGCCCCGCTGCTCGCTGGGCCAGGCGAGGCGGGGGAAGGAGGACGGTGCAAATGGTCTCTCCTGCGGGCAGCACTTCGTGTGTCGGATGTGGCGTGGCCATAGATTGTATTTCTTTGCCTAAAGTCACCTTCCTGGCCCAGAGGCTGAGATCGGCCTGCAGCCACAGGGCACAGCAAAGACAGGCCGAGCCGCCCTCAGCAAGCCCCCACCCAGAAGCCTTTCGAGAGGACGAGCTGCCCCAAACGACAAAGCTGTGCTTAACCTTCCCTAACGTAGAGACCAGGAAACACCTCCCAGCAAAGAATGGGTTTTATGATGTCAAAATTGTCACACTGTGTACAAAGAAAAGCAGACATTTCAGCTTGACATGCTAAGAATTATTATTCCAGTTCTAACTTGTAATTTTAAATAATTTCCATTTTATTCTAAAGAATGACGTTTCAAGAGCTTTAAGAAATGTTTCATTTTTTAATCAAAGGAAATGTTATATTAATATTTTCTTAAATTTTTTATTTAGTTTTATTATTTTCTACTTTACTTGCTGTGGGTGTGAGCAAGGCCTTTTTTGTTTTATTTCAGGTTAATCCAATACAATTTTCATTTTGACAGATCTTCAGGCAAATCTCAGTATCTGTTATTATTTGTACAGCTTCTGTCTGTTAAATCAGTAAGTGATATGCGCTGCTCACCACTTTAAGGACAAATTGAGGCCCTAATCCTGTAAAGACCTACCTATTTTTATGGGTAGAACTGCTTACTGAGCATAAAGTTAATCACATTAAGCTTGTAAAGCACTAGAGATCCTAGAATGGAAAACATTAGAGATGTGCAAAGTAGTATTTTGACTTTCAAACACTTCTCCCTTTCTCTTTCTGCTGAAGGATGGGGAAGAGGAGGGGGGATCTCTCAAACGGAGTTTGAAAAAATAATTTAGTCAGAATCTCAGTTCTGTGTATTTTCTTTCATTTTATGCAGAGACCTTATTCTTGATATTACTTGTATTTCAGTTTAAAAACAATATCTGTCTGCTCAATTCAATTCAGCTTCAAATAATTTATTTTAATTCTTTGTTTTAAAATGCCATACAAAAAGAATGGGTAAGAGCTGTACAGATGTAGAAAGGTATTGGTCACCTTAATTCAAAAAGTGTTCTGAGTAATTTTTTTACGGCCTTGTTTGCTCTCCTTTCTCTGTTCTCTTCAGAACACAGATCTCAAGAGTTACTGACCAAACCAGAAGACATTGTGCTCTTTGTCAGCCCTCTTCTTTGCACCCTCTCCCACCTGAAATGCCTAAGAGCAAGCCTCTGCTGTGGACTTTGCTCAGTGTTATAGCTTAGGTGGTAATTTTCTTTTTTGTATGTGGAAGAAAACAGTCATACACCACCTTGAGAAGGCTTTATATTCAATCAAGTGAGACAGAATGAGGGATAAGCTTAACCTCAGTTTTGCCTCAACTAGAGTTTAAAATGGGCTTTTCTGATACTAAACTCTAAATGATCACGAGAGATGCTAATTTTGGCATCCACAGTTTCACCCACACCATACACCTCCCAATTTCTTTCTTATTTTGCTCTCCTTTTCATCTTCTTTGCTGTAATTTCACTGCACTTTCTCACTGTTCAAACAGGGACAGATCCTGAGACCTACTGCCCACCACACCCCCATGCTTAAGATGGCATGATACCTCGTAGATAAAAGCCCCCACAGATCAGTGGTTAACAAAATGTATTGTTCCTGTCCTGAGCAAGACAGAAATAGAAGTTAAGAGAAAAAGCTTTCCTCGAACAGGGAAGTCTGAGAAGCCACTGAAAGCTGCAAGACAGCCAGCTGTAAATCCATGCCCTGGTGCTGCCACAATGGCTGGACGTTGGCGTGGGTGGGACCAGGCAGGTTCTGCAGTGCCAGAGTGTCCCTTGTGCACAGCTGATATTGCAGGGAAGCTGGAACACACCTCAGGCCAAAACTATCGGATTTTATCCTTAGGATAGGAGTTCAGGTTTAAACCTGTGTTGGAGTTGCTGATGGCTGTTTATCACATAGGACATTCAAAGGTTAAACTGGTCTCTGGCACTGTAGCTCCTCAGTTCGAATGGCTCTGCAGGCTGGTCTCTATTGCCTCTGCAGCTCTGCCAGACTAGCCTGGCTGGGAGAGGCCCTGGCACAGATTCAAGACATGCTGACAGAAGGAATTTTTTGGCTGGTATAGCAGCACCACAGTCCTGACTGACATAAGCAAAGAAAGCATTTTCTGCTGACATAGCTGAGCAGATAGAAGAGCTCTGCAAACGTAGCTAAGAGAACAACAAGTGTGGATTTGTTTTTAAATTAAAAATATCATTATCTATGATGATAGTTCCAGAAATCTTGAAAATCTGAAACCAAAAGGCTCTGGAATTGCAAACCAAAATTTTAAAAATCATATTATAATTTCAAAAATCTCATTATTTGTAGTAATGCAGAAGCACAAGTCACGATTCATGTTTCCTTGCAATGGCAAACTTGGCTGTTTGACTCATGTGAACCCTTCCCATGTGCCCTGAAACCACTGCAGCCAGTACAGTCATATGCGGACACAAGTTTCCATTCTGTGGGCAGAAACAGGGTGCAAACAACACATAATGATTGCTTAAAGGTTCAAACTTTTATTCACTTTTTTTTCTCCTTCCTGGTACATTTCAGGCAATAAAAGATATTGGTACCTAATTTCTTAATATACTGTTAATATTGTTTTATCAAGCAAGGAGGGGTTTTTTTCATTAAAAATTAATGGTATATAAAATTGTTAGCATGTCATTGGCAGAAAAACACAGGAAAAAATATGTTTGTATAAATCCACAGAACACATCACTAGTGACAATCTTAACAGTTTACCTCAAGCCAGAAGATTAAGGAGTTTTTTAGCGAGTCAATACAGAAGCAAAGAAGAAATTTAGACATTCAAGTCAGGCACTCATATAAGTAAATATATTCTTTAATTTATTAATGAAGATCCGAATCCTCTTAAATTGTTTATTAAACAGAGCTTCAGTATCTTTTGTGTCTGTAGCTGAATGTATTTTAAAGAGTTAGAAAGTCAATACATGGAAGATTAAAATAGCATTATTCACTAGATTATCACAGCGGGGTGACCAAGTCTACTCCCATTAAAGCTGTCATTGCCACGTTACCTAAAATACCTACAGCCCGAGATGGAGATAAATGTATACATGAAATATTTTAATATTATCAACCAATGGAAAAAATGTAGCAATTAATAATCTTGCAGATCAATGTTCTGCTGCATACATCAGTCTTCTAATTTAGTACGCATTTCAAACATACTCTTTGTGGGTTCAAAAGCATTTGTATCTGTCAGGGTTGCCCCTGATGCAAACACAAGGTATCTTCAAACAAGTTAACACCGTTACTGTGCTGTGTGCCCACGTCGCTCTAATCCAGAAGTTTTTCCACACAGACTGACCAACACTCTGCGTTACTGATAAGGCAGTCAGGGGCAACTACATGTTGAAATACATAAAACATTTTTAAGCTCATCTTTGTTTGCTTAGAATAGTAACCTTTCTGTCTGAGACTGTGCTAGAGGTAATTTTTTTCATGTCGTGTTTTGTCAATAAGCATCTCAGCCTTTTAAAATGAGGAATGATTGAAATGTCATTTTTTAAAATAGATGATAAAAATATAAATGATTACAGCACCAAAGTAATTATACGCAATTGGCACTGCAAACAGATCAGGTTCTCCAAGGCAGTTCTGTATTCATTACTTTCTCTTATGTCTTTTATAAAGAAATGTTGCACATGGAGGACTCTTTACAAGAAAAGCATTGTCTTGCCAGTGATTCCTTTGTGGTACTTCACTATATTTGATATAAAGATACCTGGAAGTGAGGTGTCAGGTGAATGCATAGTTAACAGAAAAGTAGCGTTACTCTTCAGTTGCATCAGCTTGTTTCCCATGCTCCTGGGATAAGAAGCAAAGCATTTAAAGTTCAGAGGTGCTGATGCTGGGCAGCATTGTGCCCAGGGAAGTGGTGGAGTCCTCAGCCCTGGAGGGATTTAAAAGCTGTGTAGATGTGGTGCTTAGTGACATGGTTTAGTGGTGACTTGGCAGTGTTGGGTTAATGGTTGCACTTGATAATCTTAAAGGACTTTTCCCAATCTTAGCAATTCTATGATTCTATCTAATAGTGTGTATTGGTGTATTCCAGTTTGTGAATCTGTGTGTTTGCATATACTACGTGGTGTATCTTAATACCTCAGTAGCTATTCAAGTTACTACATGTCGCTGGAGAGGAGCACAGGAAATTTTGGCATTTAACAACGTTATACATGAGCTCCAAGGAAGAAAAAAAAATGCTGCTAGCATGTCTGTTGTACCAAAAGTGACCAAAGCCATTAATACTGAAGTTAAATGATGTGCTATAGCCATAGGCATAGTGGGGGAAATATTTAGCCAGCAGCTTCCAAAACTTTTGAAAAAAAGAACCACTGGTTTTCAAATTTATCATAGAGCACTAGGCCTCCATATCATCAATCTTTATGAACTTGTAAGAGCTGTGAATTAATGAACACGTAATGTGTTTAAGTAATTCACACAAGAATTTACGAACGTGTTGAAGTGTGTTTTTGTACTTAGAGCACCATCTACTGGGAAGTCGGAATTAATGAACATAGCTTGGAATCAAAGTACACCACTCTGTAAAAGGGAAAGTACTGTAGTGGAGATAGCTGTTAAGTGACAAACAGAGCTTTTGTTGTAATTAAATTTTGCGCTGTTACCAAATGCAAAAGGGACACTAGAGTATTGGAGTGAAGTTAAAATGTTGCAAACTTTGAAAAAATTATTATCCACAAATAGGTATCATTAAATAATGTAGACTTGCATATCTCATAACAAATTCTTACACATACAGTTTTAAAGTATTTTTAGTAATATCATGGTAGCCATACACTGGAAAATCAGTTACTCCCCAAATTAAGATTGAAGCTTTATTCTTTACTGATCTTTTTACTATATATCATGAATAAATAACCCGAGATTGTGATGTAAGAAATCTCTTTATTTAAGACTTAGAGCAAGAGTGTAATTTTGTGCAAGGAAACCTTCAGAAAAGGAATTCAATGTAAGTCAGGAAATAGCAAAATTCAGCAAGTATAAGATTAAAAACTTTGCAATATACCAGTAATTCACAAAGAACAATTGCAAGGAGCTTACCTGCTAGTTAGTTTACTATCTGCAGCCTCTTTTTTGGTGGTGGTTGTTTTTTCGGTTTTTGTGGGGTTTTTTGGTTGTTGGTTGGTTGGATTTGTTTCATTTCTGATTCCTATCCTATCATTCTTGCTCAAGAAAAACTGGGGCAAAACAGTGAAGCCCCCAGTTTGGGGCTTTAGGACAGCAGAAGGTGTTAGGAGACTGATTGTCGTGAGCATTGGTTAATTTATGCTCCATTTATGTAAGGTATTTATTGTGACGATAACAGAAACAAAAAGCTGAGATGAAGAGGAAGGCAGGAAGAAAGTGCTTTGCAAGACCTCTGAAAAATGTTGTATGACATCATAACAAAATTAAGGAGACAAAGAAAATTGGGATTATTCCATTTTATAGTTATTGGGTTGCCCATGTACCTTTTCTTACTGCTTCCAACAAGATCATGCCTGGGCACTATTTATTCTCTTACATGGGGACTCATGCAGGTCAACTTCTCTAAAATCAGCTTTTGTTCCTCAGTAATGGTTATCTACTCAATCTTGTTGTCTTTCAGTAGCTGTGGTGGCTGTTTCCTTCAGTAACTTGTGACTTGCTTTGGAACCTTGAAATTAAAGACCTCCCTGAAAGGAGTAATGTTGAGTTTAAACAGTTACAATACAGGAGACTTAACAGAAACTCAGCTGCTAGTCTCTGTTTCTGCTGCTGTTTTCAACTGTGATACTACTTCAGATGTCTTAAAGCACAGATCACAGTGTCATTGTTATAGAGGGTACAATGCTGAATTGCTGAGTCTAAATAAAAATCTGTATGGGGTTCTGCTTCATTATTTTTTCCTTCTGAAAAGAAAACTGGAAGCTCTTTAGTGAGTAGAACTGGATGAACTGGGTCAGGTGAAAGGAAGCCACCTGAAACATTTGGCAGAATTTTAAAGGCGTTAAAATACCTGCTGGAAAACTTGGCATTGCCCAAATCATTTTGAGTTGATTTGTTATTACTTTTTCCTGTTTAAAGTCCAAGTAATTTTGGTTTTGTTTTGGTGTTTTTTTTGGTTTTAGAAACTTCTTACTCTGGTACTTCGAGACATAATTATCCAAGTTTTATAGAAAAATCTATCTTTGAGGAAATTTTGACCAGAGAGATGTGTGTTTGTGTGTGTGTGAGAGAGATATAGATACCAGATCTGGATATATGTCCTTGCAAGCTTACACATTGGTTGCAGATCCAAGTTCTATGCACACATTTGTGCTTGTCTTTACCAAAGACACTAAGACTGTTCATCATTGTGTTCTTTAAGAGAATGGGAGAAGGTTCGGTTAAATTTGAGGCTGGATTTAAAGAATTTGGCACTGAGGACACTGACTGGACTGATACTGCATCTACAGCTTGGGACACAGCAATCAGTGCTTCCTCTGTCTGGAGGGCCACCTAAAGGGAAAGCTGTCTTGCTGTAACTAAGAATAAAAGATACAGGAAGACAGCAAGGGAAGAGTTAGCAAAAGATACAGAAACACAAAGAGAAAGTCTGATAAATAGAAAATGTCATTAAAATTAATAGACAGACAGTAGGAAAGAAAAAGAATCTGTACAATGGGAAAAACAGGGACTGAGAAAAGTTCAAAGAAAATACTAGCTTAACCTCAGTAACCTGCTCGCACTGGAAGGGCAAAGAATCTCATTTAACATTTCGTAGGTTTCAGAATTCGTTGTACTTTGAAAGAATACTCGATAAATTATTTAAACAGTCTCAACTGGG
>WEIS01082710.1:0-13047 GCA_013389965.1 Todus mexicanus
TCACTAGAGAAGAAAATGTTACTTTTGCATACAATTCTCTTGCCTGAAAGAATATAAACCACATCCGTGCAGTACATCCACTTCTTAGCGCTTTTTTTTTTTTTTATTTTAGTAATGCTGTTTTTCAACACAGCTGGTCCTGACTAAACAGATTTAAAGATTCATCAATTTCAAGACCATAAAGGATTATTGTGATTATCTAGTCTGACTTCCTGCAGGGCACATGCCACAGAAACTCACTCACAGATTGCTGCAACATACTTCCTCTAAGATAATGTGGCAACAGATCACTTAAAATACAATCCAGTCTTGGTTTAAAGACATCAGTAATAGAGGCAACTGCTTTCCATGACTAATTTATTGTTAATTACCCTAATTATTAAAAAGTGGCTGCATTTCTATTCTGAATTTCTATGGCTTCAGCTTGTAAATACTGGACTTTATTGCATCTCTTTTGACAGCCGACAGATCGAAACAGATTTTTGACAGATTACCTCAGTAGCCATTACCTACCTGAAACTTTTCCCCATGTACCCATTTACAAGTTGTAAGTAGGCTGACTCCCCACTGAACATGTTGAAAATGCCACAGCTAGAAATTAACTTGCCTTAAAGGAGTTAGATGGACTCAGCAACCTGGAGATCCATTCCAGACCTTTCCTTCCTATCACTCCTTGCCTTGCAAGAATCAAGTACTGCAGATCAGCTCCGAATCTTTCTCACTTTTCCACCTCTGCTCTGAAGAGGACACTGCAGAATCAGTAGCAATTGCCCAACAATCACTTCATTTCGTCTATACGGAGAAATTTTCAATTATTCTCCTCCCGTGCCCCCCAATATGCCCCCCTGCCTATAAACGCAAGACTTCTTATCCTCTTAGCTATCAAAATCATGAAAAGAGGGTGATGTTCAATTGGTTAGGCATAATAATGTTTCATCATGTTAAGTGTCACTGCACCCCAGGACACAAACACCATCTGTAGGTCCCTTCTATATTTGGATGTATTAGAATAGATGCTGGGTTTAGAGCCAAGTATCTGACAAAAACTGTACAATTCCTCAACTAATCATTATTTAACTTCCTACTTCTGCATCATCAGCAAGTTTTATGAGACTGCACCAATTTTTTCTGACTCCTATTATGATAATAGTAAATAACAAAGAGACAAGAACCCTGCAGGTCCTATTACAAGCAGCAGCACTGAAAAACAATTCTCCATTTTCAACTGCTTTGTTACCAATTCATCTGTTTTTAAACCATTTAGTAAATGCTATATTTAATTCTGCACTGTTAATTTCTTTAATCACAGCATTGAGGGGTGGATAGTTAATGCCTGCAGAAGTCCTACATTTATTGCTAACTTCATCAAAGCAACTTGTAATCAGATTTAAGGATGGGAATTGTTTCCACCTCTGCCATGGCTGACAATTTCAGAAGAGAAAGCTAGCGCTAGGAAACTGGAAGACTCAGCTATGAAGTTTTGAGATTTTAGGTCAGAAAAGATAATTGCATGGGACAGCCAGGGCACATCTTCTGGAGAGCACGTGCTATAAGCCTTGTTGGTGAGACATGGACTGGACAAATGAATGTAAGTTGGGAGGAAAGTTGGCTGGTTTGCCAGGCTCAAAGGGTGGTCATCACACAGATCAACTTGTAGCTGGTTCCTACTGGGATCCCTCAATGTACCAACATCTTTATTAACGAGTTGGATACTGAAATAGAGTGCAATCTCAGGCAGTTTCCAGATTACACCAAGCTTGTGTCCCCTCCAAGCCCAAACATTCTGTGATTCAAAGGAGTTTCCTGGATAGGTGAGAAAACAGACCAACAAAAACTTCAGAAAGTTCTTCCGTGACAAATACCAAGTCCTCCTCCTCTTGGATAGAATAACCTTATGCAACAAGGGCAGGCAGCAGGTGCTTTCGACTGTGCAACAATATTCTTAAAAAAAGTGTAACTGCTATAGTACCACTATTTGCGTCAGAAAGTCCCAGAACGTACAGATGTTATACACACAATGTATAAATATTTCAGCTTATTGTCCCTGTATAAGAAAATTCTGGGGGGTTTTGGTGATGTCTGTGAGCTATGTCATTACGTATTTCCCAGATCCACATACAAAAACACCCCTCAAAGATGATAATGGAATGAAGAACTAAGGCGTTAAAAAAATTTTATCTTAAAACATGGTATGGGTTTTCTAGGATAAACAAAACTGACAAGTAAAAAAGATTTATCTTAGATTTTTTTTTCATGCAGGAGAACTTCACCTAACGTCTGTTTGTCCTCTTTCTGCACCTATCAATACTATCACTCCGTCCTTTATCTAACACAGCCATGCCATTAGTTTCAATAGAAATATGAAATCACAATTATGTTATTTCCCAAATACTATTCTGGTAACAGAGTAACTGTTAAATAGAATATTTGCATTTAGATGTGTTTCAAATGTGGATTTACATGACAACAGCCAACAGCACCACAGTGAGAGCTGACATGCCTGCAATTATTGTCAGATCTGAGACAGCAAACTCAGCAGCTACTTCAGAGTACAACACCAAAATCCAACCACGAGCCTAACTGGCTCCTTAAACCCATCCTCCCGATTCTAAAGTTGTCAGTGATGCTGTTCATTCCCCTGAACCAAGTTGCTACTCTATTTACATTCTCAGACACAAGGGCCAAACAAAAAATGACAGAAAACTTATCTTTGGTTTGTAACTTCTTAGCACTGGATCGGTCCCTGTATTTTCCTCTTCTGAAAGGCAACCAGATATCTCCATTTCAATATCTTTAGTGCCTCTTCAATTAATAACTAAAACATCTCTGTATATCGCTTCTTGTCAGAAAAATGAATCCTCCAGAGAATGTTTTAATTGCGGGAAAAATTAAGTCAACATTTAGCCCGCTTCTTGTTCCCTTTCATAACAGTTAAAGGAGCAATTAAACAAAAAAAATTGTAATAATGTAATTTAGGAAAGCAGGAAGTCTCCAATAAAATTCAGGAAATAATATTCACTAAGATATTCACTAAGCAGAAATCTCAGCTGCAGTGAAACTGCAGAAGGTAATGTCATCATGGAAGGTAACTGACCCTCTGCACTTCAAATTAAATTTGAGCTATTCAGGTCAAAACAAAAACTCTGACACCAAAAATATTACTACCCTAGTCCTTTAAAAATGGTAACTCAGTGCTTCTTCAGTACGCACTCTGTGAGATGGCTCAGACTACCAGGTCATATATAGAACAAAAAGACTTCATTAACTATCACTTCAAGTTCTGAGGGGATCAGGAAAAATGATGGAGGATGATACAGTCGGATTCCTTAAATAAAACAACTGCCTTTGACCCTTTACTGGCCTACCTTGACTCAAAAGAAGATACTAAATGCTGTCTGTAGCAGAAGATGTGGAGAACTAATAGCACTCAGATCACTACTAAAGCTTTAACTATTGTATTAGAATACACTGACAATATATGTACCTGTACACAATAAACTGAGCTTGAGCTAATTCATAAAAGAGACTTTTAAGTATCATTCTTGAATCAACGTAAGAAGAATTACAAACCTGCATCTTTGATAAACATCAATGTAACAGCTCTATTAAAAGGTATTAACTACTGGATTAAAGAAAGGAGAAGCTCAAGTTCGACTGAATGAGCTGCCAGGTGACAGCCCAGGAATGTTCAGCTCCTCAGTCCACGGCTGCCAGAGAGGACAGGCTGGGAGCAGGCACGGGGCGGGACAGGGCACGAAGGAGACGAGCTGCCTCTTTCAGCAGCAGCACCAGCTTACAGCAGTGTGAAGAGTCCAGAGAGGTATTAAATAACAGTCTCCCTTTCCCCCTGAACGGATGCAATCTCAGCTCCATTTCTGAATGCTTGCTCTCACACAGATGACAGAGCAAGCATTCACCAGTTCCCCATCACCTCTAAGGACGTATTTGAAAGAATAAAGTGGAAACCGCTCCACCGACTGCAATTTAACTCACATCAAACAGCTAACGCTCAAATGGCAAAGAACATAAAAGATACCACTATTTCCCCTGCTTTTAAAGGTCTCTGACATTTTACTGACAAAAACTGACATTTTACTGACAAAAACTCAAAAAAACTTCAGATAAAGAACTTGGGACTCAAAATCTTCCAAATTTATGAAAATTCCTTTCAGCTCAGAGACATTCTAAAATTCACACACAGCTCCACAAAACACAGTGAAAAGAAAGAATTCATAACAGTTATACTAGCCCTAGAAAGTCTTGTGGCAGGTCACATGTGCAGGTAATCTTACCTGCTGAGGATAAGACTTTGAGCAAAAAAGTGACTTTAAAAAGTATTTTTATAAAGCCATTAAATTTCTTGGACCCGAAGCTATTACATCCCTCCTCACCCCTAGGACAGGGGTTCCTAAGTGTCCTGTGTCTCTGCACCTACTTGCACAGCAGTCACAGAAGCCACTCTCAGCCACATGCGAGATGCAGGATTTGGCCGAGCGGTGCCTGTGTACCTTCAGCATCTGGTGCACCCTGCAGAACCATTAGCACCAGCGTGAGTTTGTGTCGAAGGAAACCAGACTGGAGATCTCATCAGCAGGAATACAGTGATACAAAGAGGTATACGTATATCAGTGGCTATGATCGGAAAATAATATAGTCCTTCACGTGATTTATGTTTTCCATTACTTCAGCATCAGGTTTGTTCAGCAATATGTATTGGATCTCATCTAAACATGCTGGATCTTGAGCTCTTAGTGGCACTGAGTACTGGCACTAAAAAGAAATGGGTATTTGCTTTATAAGCTGTTAGAGCGCCATAAATCCATTTCTCTTCTGGAGTTAACTTTTCATATTACCTGATAGATTTACTTATTTTTTCCCCTCAAAGGAATGTTACTTCTAAGGTTAAATGTACAATCATAAAAGATCTTCATTACCTGAAGGAGCTCTTACTATATAGTACAGTGATAGCAGCTAAAGACTTTGAAATCAAACCCGGCCATCAGTACTTCCTTTATATTTAATCAATATTTATGACTAAAATCAGAGCTGTATCCATGAACGATCAACTACCTCAAGGCTCTGCTTCGAAACCAAAAATGAAACAAAACCACCATAAAATTTACAGGATGAACAAAAAATAGTGAGACATTAAGTCACATAGAAACCTCTCCCAATTTCTTTTTATTTTTTATAATTCCTTTTATTTTAAGCAATCTATATGTGTAAAACATAGTATGGTAACTGCTGTTAAACAATAAAACTTTAGGAAACACACCGAAGAATTTCTGAAAGAACACATTTCTCCAAAGGCCATGAATCACTATGAGCTCAAAAGTAAGATGCAACCAATTTAAAGAATTATAAGAATGGTTTCCAAAGATAAAATTGATATTTACCTCCCCCTTTTTCATTCCAACATTCATTAAAAAAACCCCGTACGCTATGAGAAAAATCACTCAAAGACAGAGTCAACACTCAAGAAAATGAGGATAAACAATAACAGAAATTAGCCCTGGCTCCTGTACATCACTTCGCATTAGTTATTAATTGCACGACCACATGCAGAACCTATCTTTATCTTGTTAAATGTTTTTATTTCACCTTAACATCTTAAGTAAAATTAAGTATCTATGCATTTGCCAGACTTACCACTGAATTTTCAAATTAAGAGGTATTTTTATTCCTGTTTATTTAGGAGGACACAATAACCAACCATTACTTCCTCTTCAGACAAATGCAACAAGGCAGAGAGTAATGAAATTTGGCAGGCCAAGTGCTGGCTGTCTGCTGCTGCAGCTCCCATGCTCTCTGCTGCTCCAGCCACAAGGTTTTTAGTACACCTGTGCATGCATTAATTGTCATAACGCTGATTTTCTACCCTCCCATGCAACTTTGTTACCCACTCCTTTAGAAAACATATCACCCACATCCTTTAGAAAACATAATTGTGTTATATCTAGAGACAGATGATAAAAATAATTTCTTTATACCACTGGACAACAGCAGCATACAGGCTGCCAAAAGGACAGATGTTCTTTGCTTCTCTATTAAAAAAAAATAAAATCTGTCTCCTATAAAACAAAATCCAACAAACTGTCTTTTCATTTCCAATAAATACCCAGTAGGGACGATCAGGTTTTTTCCTTCTAAGCTCTGTAAGTACACACAAGCTCACTCCAAAAACCAGATTGTCAGTTTCCCCTACCCCATCTTTCCCCCTTCTTGTGTAATTTTCTTTAACACCAAAAGAAATTGCCACATTTCCTCAAAATACATCTTTGGAAGACTAAAATCAAACCACACTACTATTTGCCACTGCTTCAAATGCAATTCTGTCACAACAGCATATTTGGAACAACCCAAGTGAGTCTCTCCACTTACAGATGAAGAAACTCTCAAACTCCTGTTTGGATTTTTGGATTAAAACCCTCTTTCCCTGGTAGAATGTAGTTAAGTGCCTGGTATGTTTACAGTACAAAAGAAATAGATTGAGAGCATCTTCAGGTCACAGGTCAGCCACTGGTTTCCCCTGAGTAAATCCCATTCTCTTTCTTTGCCAGTTGTCTGCTCACAGCTAATCTTAAAGCAGCATTCAATAAAACCAAATTCCCGTGTTTTATTATTACACATGTACTTTACACGTATACTAGGACATTGTTTTCAGCATGCAGCAGACTGGATATTGCTCTGAAAGAAAAGAGTGCTCTGTTAACCACACACTAATACTTCAAAAATTTAAAATTAACGTCAAAAACCCCTTCCAAAATCCCTCACAATTTGCTATGAATTCCAGGATTGGGAAGGCAGCTATTTTCTTTTATTTACCAAAATAAAAGAGCATATTATGACCTGCCATATCAATGACTAAGTAACATTCTCCTACAAAGCAAGAATGATAAAACCACCCTGCACATAGTTTGTCACAGCAGGAGTTGCCAGGGACACCAGAAGGTGACTTACATTTAATTCTGTCTTTATTTTTTAAAATCTATTAAAATCTACCCATCTCCATGGTAACTCAAACCATATATTCCTCCCATACAATCTGATTAATACATTGTACCTTTTCTTTTACAGTCAACCTTTTGTTTGTTTGTTTGAAAACACATAAGAACTGTGTGGTTCATCCTAATGATCTTACATGATATCATAAATCTGTATGTGGCAGTCAATGAAAGGTGAATTGTACTGCATATACTGCTCCTTTAAATCCAATCAACTGGATTGGCCTTTAAATCCAATCAACTAGCCATAAGTTTTGGGGTCTTCAAAGGAAACTAATTTTCAAATCAATTAATATAATTTTACAAATTTTAATAAGACTTGCTCACAAACTAATCTTATTTTATTCTCCTAGAAACTTATGTTTACTTCTAATCCCTTAAAGTTCACACTCATTATGGCATTCTAGCACTTAAAGGGTGCCTATAAAGAGGATGGAGGTTCTCACTTCACAAGGAGCCACATGGAGAAGACAAGGGGCAATGGGTGTAAATTGCACCGGCAGAGGTTTCATCTCAGCATAGGACAGGAAGTTTTTACAGTAAGAACAACCACGCACTGGAACAACCTCCCTAGGAACACAGTAGACTCCTCATCACCAGATATTTCCAAGATGAGATTGGACGGGTTCCTAGATAATCACATCTAGGCTCCCTTTCCCACAAAAGGTTGGACCAGATCATCTTCCATGGTCCCCTCCAATCTGGGCTATTCTATGATTCTATGATTTATCTCCAACTTCCCCTTTCATGACTGAATATACCAAATCATAACAATATCAACCTTCCACACACAACACTGGTGTTCATTGTTCTGCATTCTCCCCATCATTTTGCACAGTCTTCACAACCCAATCAAGAAAAACGTTCAAGTATTTTCTAGTAATCAAATGACAAATCTGCTAAAAGCTTCTGATTAGGTTGCTAAGCAATCAGATGTGTTCCCAGCACACTGTTTCTTTTGAGAAACTAAAGAACTAGATGCTACTGAAAGGGAAAATATTTACTCTGAGTTTCCCTCATACTCTGTGCAGCACTTAACAAGACTATTAGCTGTCTCAAACACCTATCCAAGTGCCTGGCCGCTCCATGAAGATCCATCCTTCATGCCAAACATAGAAAAGTTACAAAAATATCCATAATACTGCTGAACATTAGAACACAGGACTACGGATAATAAAGTGATAACTTGGCATGTTTCTGTTAGTGTCAACCGAGACCAGACAAGCTTTTAAGATGCTTTTTAGATACCGCTCACAATGCTTAAACAATCACCCTAAAGCAATTTCCTATTTGCAGGCAACCTTGAAAATGGCTCAGAAAAAAGAAAGACGATCACGTATATGTGCCATATCATTTCTCTACGCACATCTCAGTACCAATACCTCATCTCTCCGGGAGTTTGCTTGCACAGAACTGTAAGCATGTATGAAAGAGGCTCAGATTTGACTTGAAGAAATTCTGTTCCTTCAAGGAAGACCTTGTGAAGTAGTCCTCAGATACAGCATATCTGGTTTAGATCACACCACGCTTTTTTCCGTCTGCGTATTTTAGAAAATGCATCACCAGTTTCATGTTTTATCAGATATGAAGCAAAAGGCATTTCACTAAATGAAAACATCACAGAAAATACTCCACTACAAGAGTGCACTACAACAGTGATAAAGTGAATGGCCTCTTTTTAAAGACAGTTTTGAACTAATGCTTCCATTTTAGGGTACACCCTGAAACATCCAAATCAGACAGCTTCAATTGCACCAAGCCCATTTACCCACTCTGTTTTCCTTAATAGGATGATCCTCAGGTAATTTAAAAGAAGCCAACAGGAAATTTTTTTCAGGCTCAGGTGGCAAAAATTCCATCTGTTAGCAGCACCTCTAGGTCTTACTCCAAAAACTAAATGAGAAGTCACTCCACACTTTTTCCCCACTCCCCTTCAGCATAAAAGTAGCAATTTACCTTTATTGATCTGATCAAATTCTAAATTGGGCAATTATGTTTGGTCTCTCTACACTCATCTGCCATTTCAACAGAAATAGTCCTCACATCACATCTTAAACTCTGAGGAATTTTTTTTTTATGCTAAAATAGCTACTATGCTCCAGCTGTGAGTTTCAGTGATCTCTTCAGCTGACTTAACAACTCACAGGAGTTTTGTTTGACCTAATTAAAGAAAACTCAGAGAACTCACAGATCCTTTATTTAGAAGTAGTATAAAAATAACAAGTTTTATCAATATATATAGGGTAAGACAGAAAGTTATCTACCTTACTGGTATTTTGCTGTCTCGGTGGAAGTCATACACTGGTCCAGGCAACTACACAAGGGCCACACACATACATTTCACCATAACAAATGCAATTTTGTATCTTTTATCCACTTCTGTGCCTACAGAAGTCTCTGCAAGGTTTGTTTTTGTTTTCCTGCTCTCTGTCCCTTGTCCCTCTGGAGTAGTCACAAGAACAAGCTCAGCTTCCCATAGTGGTACCAATAATAGCCTGACTTATCTTTCATCCTCCACTCTATATTAAGTACAGCATCAGGGAAGGGATCACTGGCATCTTACGTTTATAAGCCTTTGTACTACCAAGAAAGGAAAAGTAGAACCTTTCTTTAAATTTCTTAGACTTCCCACAAAATGCAATAGGTATCTTGTCTAAATTAAAGAACAACACAGAGCACGTGAGCCAGGCAAAACAATACGACAAGACACAGGATCCATACACTTAGTGACAACATAGGTGCACATGTGTATACATACACTCTCACATACCTACTCACACATGCATCTGGTCAGCTCTGGTTACCAGAAACTCTACGCACATTATGAGCAGCTCACTAGACAGCATTTACATAGGACAGATTTTAAACACCCAATTCCTGTGAACATCCTCACAAAGATTTTGTATAATGGCAGTGAAAGTAGGAAAATCCAAACCAAGCAGGTTAAATAGGACAGTGACCATTTTTGGCAGAAGGTAGCTACTACATCTGACTGTTTCTGGGTTTATCTTAGAAGCCTACACCCAAGGCAGGTCAGAAAGCAAAGGACTGCTTTTTTATTTTCCAGTGTCATCACACTGCATCTATCCACACACAGACAAAAGGGGGAAAAACTGTGCTCTTTTCATGGAAGAAGTTGGATTGGGAAGGACTCTTAAAGGTCATCTAGTCCACCACCCCTGCAGGGAGCAGGGACATCTGCAACTAGAGCAGTTTGCTCAGAGTCCTGTCTGACCTCACCTGGAATGTGACCAGGGATGGGACATCGACCACTTCACTGGGCAACCTGGGCCATGGTCTCACCACCCTCATGGTAAAAATTTCTTCCTTCTATCTAGTGCATATCTCCTCTCTTCTAGTTTCAAACCATCACCCTTTGTCCTGTCATCACAGGTCCCAGTAAGCAGTCTGTCCCCAGAAGCGTAAAAGTCATGTCATCTTTACTCCATTAAAAATACAAAATATTTTTCTACTACTGATTACTCAGCAACAACAACCAAAAGCTGATTTTCAGGTAGGCATAGAATTTTTAACTAGGTTATCGTTACTGCTACAAAACCCATCCAATATAAATAACCAATTCTGAGAGCTTCCATGCCAGTATTACTTTTATCCCTTTCCAGTTTGAGAGAAGCTTCCTGAATTTTCAAAAATCTTACTGTTTTCCTAGCACTTCAAGGGTTATAATACCAGAATGAAGCTACCCAGGGCGTTTACAACATGATGCTACAGTAAAGCACAGAACACACCATACTTGTTTCCGTTTCAAATCCAATTCAGGCACAGCTCTTCCGTTATGAACTCCTTGCACACAAATGCCTTTTCCTCCATGGCCTCAGCTTCTAGTTCTACTATGACTTTGGTTTCACCTTGATAGCAAAAATTACAAGAATGTCATAGCCATCCATAATATAGTGATCTCAGGCTAATCTTTAATATATATTTCACAGACACACAAACTAAAATTACTGCACAACTCTTATAACTCAAACCTATCCAAGCCTCTGCACGCAGTTTCTCCCTAGTAACAGCACAGGCTCTCTGTGTTCAGAACGAACCAAGGACAATTGCCAATATTTTACACAAACTGATTTTCTACAACTGTATCTCTCAGGGCTGCGCTTCACTTTGCCCTTCTATTTCCCACTGTTCTCCTCCTCCAATTTTTCAGCTCAGCCATTTTATCTTGGAAGAACATAGCACCCCTCTGCAGGTAGTGTTTTCATCACTCCAGGCTTCCTGGGTATTATATTCCAGTTCCTATGATTTAGCTGAAAGGCAAATACAAACCTTACAACGTATCTCAATGATACTACTAAAGCAATTGCTTGGAATTTTTAATTGAAACAAACTTGGTCTTTCAAACCATAATCCAAGTAAGTTTACCAAAAATCATGAGATGAACATTTCAGCCCATTCAGAGATACGAAGAGATCCTGCACATTTTATTGGGCAGTCATCTTGCAGCGCCGTCCTACTGAACAATGAAACCATTTATAGGTGCTGACTTACTGAAAACATCTGCAGTAACAACTAGCATTTGACGTTTCACTACAGTAAGAAACTTCTACAAAGCTGACTAGGCATAGCAGCATGATAAATAACATGGATTAGATTTCTTACATGATTCTTACTGGAGTTTGGAATAATAAAAATTTCTGCTGGTGCTGATCCAACAATATGTATTTCCATTTAGTTCTTTAATATGTTTTAAGATACAACCTTTCAGAACAGCTTCTAGCCTGAATATCAGTTATATGATCTTGATGCCAGCTCTGCCACATCCATTTGCGCACCCCTGTACAATTCCTCAAGATTCAATTTTACAGTTTGTAAATGGGACAGATTTGCTATCCACCTAACAATGGTTTAGACTGTTCTTGCACATCAGAGAGGTCGTGGTACTAACTACATCAGTTGTCTTGAACATAAGAAAACACTGAAGGTGGTCAAACACTGGCAGCTTTGCCCAAGGAAGCTGTGGAGTCTCCATTCACAAGTAACTCAAAACCTGACTAGATGCAGTCCTGGACAACCTGATCTAGCTCACCCTACTTGAGGAGGCAGTTGAACTATACAATCTCAAGAGATCCATTCCAACCTAAACAATTTTATGATTATTTCTATACCAGAAAAATAATAATAAAAATATTCAAATTTCTGGAAAAACCCCACCACAAACCAATTTATTTTCTACTCTGAAGCTCTGCCAATTTCTTCTTGCCATGGAACAGATGCCTCCTTCCAAAGTTCTACGAAAACAGTCAATTCTTTCCCTTGTTCTTTAAGAATACAATAATGTTGTGTACAATATTATAAATATAATGAGCTAGGATAGAAAGCAGTCCCAGAAAGAAAATCACTAATTTAAAGTTTATAGCCAGAGCTTTCTCTCTCCCTCTCCTCAAGGAACTAGTTTCAACAATAGAAAGGAAAGAGATTAGTAGAAAGGAAGTGTAAGTCATTTGTAGGTAAAATGATTCCCCTTTCTCCAATTCAATACCATTGTCAGTATTAGTGCTGTCCTCTTCATCTGACACTGAAGAGAGAGAAAAAGAGGAAGAAAACAGAAAAGAATAGCTTCGTTCACATACACCAGAGAAGTAAGAATTGGAAATGGAAAAAGAAGGAGCACCAGGTTTAAGACTGGTGTAAAAAAGGAGTATGTACCATGTGCTACCTCTACCCTGAGCTGTATCAGCTGCTGTTTTCCAAGAAAATGTCTTCAGAGGCACGATACCCAGAGAAGTGGGAGCAACAAAAGTAGAACTAATTTCATAACAGACTTGATTGCTTTTTGAAGGGAGTACAGAACACGGTTGGTGATGCTAGAGATACACTAGACTCAATTTAACTGGATCTTTTCCTGTTTTATTTCCTACTGTCACCTCAGGTTTAAATAAAGAAACAAAGCTGCTGCAGCTCTATGTAGAGGTATTTCTCTAAAGTAAGGGAAGTAAGGAAATTCATGCTTGTACCACCTACAGTTCTTAACCCTACAGTTATGGTTTGTAATTATTAAGCTAAAAATAAATAAATAAAA
>WEIS01082711.1:0-29532 GCA_013389965.1 Todus mexicanus
GGAAGATACGAGATGCTTTGCAGTCCGTTGGTAAAGTTTTTATGCAGCTAGAGAGAGTTAACACAGAAGGCTTCCGTGCTTCTTTCCCATCCCAAGGCTGAACACCCTGCCATAGCATCCCTACACAATAAATCTTTGAGTGCAACCAAACCTACAGTCACAATAGGGACCTTTCCCATTAATTTTAATGAGCATAAGAATGAAGGGACTGAGAAAAAAAAAAAAGAAAAAGTGAGGATTAGGTGTCTGGCAAGATCTTTTGCATGCTACAGGGGCACTGCTATAGACTGATCTCCTCTCTGCTGCCGTACAGTGACTAATCACCGTGAAAGCTAACAGAAATGCAGACTTCAGGCCATAGTTAGTAACAAGTACAGTGGGATTTTTTCAAGATGTTTCACTTCAAACTATTTATCCTATTACAACTAACAAAGGAATCATGAATTGGAGCAAAACTGAAGTTGACAGTGTCTCGTGTAACTCTACAGTGACCATATACCGATGCTGTAAAGCAGCAGATTAGTACCACAGGCTGCTGTTTGCTCTGTGGCTCCCAAAGGGCTTAGACACAAACAGTGAAACCAAGGAGCAGCACCAAGCCTTGATTTATTTCAATTTTTTTGCCTTTTTAAACATTCTGTGAGCTAGACGCTCGCTCCCATTTTTCTCCCACACCTTATTTGTTTAGGCCTCAGTGCTGCAAAGAAGTGGTATATTGGTGCATTGTGCGTGAATGGTGGAAGCAAAGACAAAGTCTGGCTCTACAAGGTGCAAAATTCCCTCAGCTCTTTGCAGCCCTCTGGAAAGCTCTAAGCATCTTGAAGGCTCACAGACAAATTATTTTAGCATTAATTACAACATCAATGAGAAAATAATACCCAAGTGGGAATTTAGGATGATGTCTACGTGGAATGTTTCTCATTATTTTTGTATGGAATCCGTATGACAGTAGAACACTTTAAAACTCATCTTGTTTTCAAGCTGGTGCTGAATCCATGGCTTCATGCTAAGCTGTGGGCAGAGTCTAAGTTGTCTCATTTGTAAATTCTTACAGCTGCATGACAACTCCGTCTTTCTTTATGAAGGAATACGAACCCAACATTTGTTTTCCTTTTTAAAGTAAGAGCTCATTAAAAGAAAATTTTTCAAGGTCTGATTCAGAATGTTCTTTTCTTGCTTTCTCTTTTGATTTACTAGCTTATATTTAAGATTCTTTTCCCCAAAGCTATCCCATTAGATATTGCCATGTCCTAAATAGCAAGAGAATGGATGGAGCCTTGTGCATAAACAAAACATACGAGCTTGGTCAGAGTGGAATTATTTGTTTTTCAACGTGGATAAAAATCAAGTAAGTTTTTTTAATCCTCCCCCAAATAGGGATGGGGGGATGGGAAGAAGAGGGAAACACCAGGAGATCTTTTTTTTTTTCCCGGGAGAGAAAAAGAATCCAGTTATTGTCTTGCAAAGGTAGGCCTGATGTTCAAATATCTCTTCTCTTTACACAGTGTTTTGCTTAGTCAATGATAAAATTCTTCTGGGTGTGTCTATACCCAGCTTCATTAACGTGGAAGTCACACAAATGCAGCCTTGTTTACATTTGTCCATACGTTTGAGAAGATTTATCGATGTAACCGAGTTGTGAAAAACTTGTTTCATTGAAGTTGAGAAATCTTTTCTCACAAATGTTAGGACAGAGCTGACGCCATGTGTAGAATCCACTTTCCTATGAGTGATAGACATATGCATGTGCCGTCCCAGAGCTACAGTTCTTCTAAACAGTTTCAGAAAACATGTCCTTTCAGATTTCCTGCCTGTTATACCATGTTGCAACAACAGCAGTTGATGGATCAATCCCTGTGGCGTTTTGTCATATCACATAAAGCATCAAATGATAGATGGATTTCAGAATAAAATGTCCTAGGGACACAGTTTCTAGAAGCACAGAACAGCTCTCCTCTTACCCTTCCTAGTACACGCTTCAGAATACTCCCCCGTCCACAGTTCTTCCTTTAAAAGCAAAGGTGTCTCTCAGGTCTGCAGATGTTGAGTTCTAACCAAGGTGGATCCAGAATGAAAGAATACAAGCAGAGAGATACTTGTAGTCTAAACCAACCAAAACCAACTGCTGCTACTTCAGCTGGTCCTTGGTTTGCTGCACCTCTTGTGCTTCAGCCTTGGGTTCTATGGCTCTGATAAAGCACATGCATGAAGTATTTATGTATTTGGATGTCTGCACAGATTTTGTCAGACTGAAACAGTTTGAACTTCACAAGCACTTCCCACAGCGCTTGGTTAAAGCACTTGAATTTTTACTCATGACACTTCTGCTGCTGTCACAGAAAGACTCTGTCTCCCTTTCATTCACTTGTTCGAAAGCTTAAACATGTCCAAGCTAATCTCAGAGTTACTATATTTTAAAATAACTTTTCTATTTCAATATAGCCTGTGCCACTTGGTAGGATTGCCAGGTATTTGTGGTCCAGTAGTCATCAAAAGCTGGTCTTGGTACTTGTGAAGGAGGCCTATGGTCCCCAGGAAGACAGAAAGGCAACACCAGGCCAACACAAAGTACTAGAGGAGGGCACTGAAGGGCTGCAGCCATCATCACAGCCATGCACAGCTGTTCTCTTTCCTCTGGAAAATGGTAAATCCCATGGCCAGATACCGTTAAAGCAGCTCATACTCTCCAGCTGATTTAGAGCATTAGGACCCAAACCATGGGCACACTCACTGCTAGAGGGCACTGGCCTGAAGGACTAACATGGGCTTCTAAAGATCATGACAAGTCCTTGAACTTGGTGATTTGGAAAGTGGATTGTTTCTCTTGGCATTACAAAGCAGGCATTGGAGAAATCCAAATGTTCCCACCCACATGTTTGGGGTCTGTTTTAATTTAATACTAACCAACTCAGTGGGTCCCGAAAGCATGGCATACTGTTTGTATCTCATAATTCAGTGTGGAGTAACACCTGCTTTCAGTCCGAAAGTGAAACTTCAATTCAGCAAATCACCCACCCACCACAAAGACACAGGGGGAAGTAAAGGCCACCTCCCTTTGTACAGGTTCACAATCTTATCTTTGCCTTGCCAAAACAAAATCAATAGAACAAAACACCAAGGTTCGGGCCTTTTGTTAATCATTTGACAACCAAAGTCTATAAATTCATTTCCCCGTTTCATTCCTTTATTTATCCTGCTGCTCTGAAAGTCCTGAAAGGACAATGAAAACTGGCCTGACTCTGGCTGTCTCAGTCAAATAAAGCTGGCATGGACATGGAGTTACACTTAGCCACCCACCCACACAATTTTAGCTTCCCAGCCATCAAAGCACAATCAAAACTGCATTTTCCTGACTGTCAGTTTCTCTATGCATTTTTCAGAGCGCAGATGTAATAGGTTTTACAGGGAGTCCCTTTGATTCGTGCCAGCCCTGCACATTCTCATTCTGCCCCTAATCTCTCCTTTGTGGCACGCGGACTCGGAGCGGTGGGCATGGATCCCAGCGGACACTGATTACCATCCAAATTCCCTTTTGGAAATGATCCCATCTGGCAACTGCAGAACCCGAAGCTTCGACCCTCGGCCATTGTTCTTCTCCAAAATGAGCGGATTCAACTTTATTACAGATTACACATTTGCTCTATTTTATGTTCAAAGCTAATTTCAAGGGCTGTGTCAAAACACAGACGCTTTCTCTGCTGACTCTCCTGTAGGGTTTTTTATTTTAAGGCTGAATAAAAATTAATCAGTCCAAGCCATTTATTATTTCTTTTTCAGAATACATACAAAGAATTGTTCCCCAAGCTGAAATTTTGCATGTCAAGTTTCATCTGGGAGCAGATTCGTTTTTACAGCTCAGTTATCAGCTGTGCAAACAGGCTATTATTCCTGTTCATCTAGGGCCTAACAGCATTATTGGCCTCTCAAAAATTTGCCAGGCCAGGCAAATTTATTCAGGACTCATTTTAGAGAGGGAAGAAAAGTGAAACAGGGCTAAACAGGCCCACAGAAGGCAACCAACATCCTTGTGCATCTTACCCACAGAGCTGAGAGCAACATGGTTATCTCCTGTTGCACGCTCCCCTCAGCGAGGCTCATACCAGATCCATGCGCAGCTCTGCACGGTGACCTCTCTCTCCCCATCTGTGGTCACATATGCAGGATACAGATGGTCACACTGCTCTGAGATCCACTGTGGAGGAGGCATAGTTGGTATGTAGGCCATGGCACTGCGTTGTAATGAGGGAGTGCAGCAGGTAGTAGAACGCTGCATGCACAGCAGCCCTATCAAAAGCCTTGGTCCCCATCATCTAAGCCCTTCTTCTTACCGCTCAACCCATCTAGCATATCTGATGCATGGATGATGATAGGTCTCAATTCATGACTCAGCTCCCCCCACAAAATAGCCAAAGTGCACAAATCCAACCTTGAGAAAAAGTGTCCAGTCATATTTCTTGCAGTGGTGCTCACAGTATAAACGTTTCATGGATAAGCATTGCTTTTCTTAAGCAAGGATAATCTGCAAAGCTAGGCTCTTCAGATAAAAATCCTGCAACTTAAATATTACTGTGCCTTATATGCTTGTTATGATCTATCGATCATAACGCATATCATACAGTTGAAAATGGAATTGGGACCAATGGCAGCAGCAATCTTTTCTTGTACGTTATCTTCTTAAGAGTTTAGTAATCTGAGGTTAGTTATCTTTCTGAAATGCATACAAAATTCTGGCAAGGTATAATCAAAGTCTTCCCTTAACAACAAGAAGTCCAGTAAAGTTCTCTCTGGTTTCCCCTGCAGTGTGGAGTAGTATTTGAATGGGTTTTATTACGCTGTTTTTGACAATACCAGAATGATTTCCGAATCGATTTTAAGAATGTGAAAGCTCTGTATAATGTGCCTGCAAATCAGAAGTAATCTTTTGACTTTTGTGCAGCAACACTAGGAGTATTTCGTGACCACCTTTGAAGACAGACTATCCTGTTACCTTTACCATAAGCATTGGAACTGGTTACAGTCCTGCTGTAGAAGTTTGTCTCTCTAGGTAGCTTAAAAGACTTTTTTGTCGGTCTCTTTATTAAAAATGCAAAACGTAGGATCATCCCTTATCAAAAATTAAGCCAGCATGGTTGGAAACCTTATACATTTTTTAAACTGTCATTGTTCTCATGTTAAGTTAATGCCCCCTTGTTTGCTTTAGACATCTCTGGGAATTCATCCATCTTCAAAGGAAACTCAAAGGGCAAGACGGTGTTCCTGTGATTAAATGCAAGAGTAAGAAATGAACATAGTATAACACGGTGGTTTGGGGGTTTTTAACCACGTGCACAAGGATTCAGATGTAGAAGAGATACTCATGGGAATTTGTCTTGAAAAAAACCGTGTCTGAGTCCTGCACAGCAGGATGAGAATTTGTTCATGGACAAAAGCTGAGGAGTACTCCTTAAAAAAGGCTGAAAAGTAAAATTTAAGTTGAATGGGAGCCTTTCTTTAATTATTGCTTTGGGCAGAGAAGCCTATTACTTAATGATCCTGAGGCTGCTCATGACTTTCCCAAATAGTTGTTCATGACAAATCCCAAGTTCTCTGTCTTCTACTACATGGAAAACCAGACTGACCACCATCTTCTGACACCTTCCTGTGTCATCAGCACTAAGATTTATCTAAGCAGCTGCAAACTTGATACAAATCCATCCTCACAACAACCTTGTAAGCAACCTGATCACCTCACCCGATTCACTTCCATCTAGCTCCGATCTCTCTATACTGCATTGCAGGCTCCATGTAGAGTCTCCTTGAAATCCTATCAGTGTTAACCAGTAATTGTTTACAAAAACCGCTTATGAAACCAGGCAATTCATCCTCACCACCTGGAGGCCAACCAAACACCAAACTGCCCCTCTATCCTTAAAGGTGGATAATTACACATCTTTTTCTTTCTGTGAGTAACAGCAGCATAGGACATAAATATAAACAAGACTGGTGACTCTGCCAAGGAAAAGACTAGTCTGGCATCTCCAGCCACTACTGTTATGAGGTGCATGAACCACTGCTGTGTTCCTAAATAACAGTGGTACAACAGGAAACGCTGAAGTCACCCACAGATGTTTGAGCCCCTGAACAGTTCTTTCCATGACTGAATTATGTTTTCACTTACAGTGTTAATAAAATTCATCATGTGAGATACCTGCATCCAGCTGACTCTATTTTCTTTCTTAGTTTCAGACAAAATCGTTCACATATTTCAGAGAACTAAAGCGGGGAGAATATATTATTCCCCCACATGAAGGAATAGAATAACCCTAGTACGATTTAACTGAAAAGACTTCGGAGCCTTCAGATCTTGAAATACGGACTTCAAATGAGTTAAAAACCATGTAACTTATTTACTGCACACAAAAAACTATGCTATGCTTACATTATAAAGGCTGCTAATCAAGCACATAAAATGGTGTGGTTGCCTGTGAAACAGTAATTCATGTGCTTGGTGCACAGGCACCACGACAGCGCTATAACTGACACTGTCACATACGCTCTTTTCCATAAGACCCTTACCTCATTCAGTGCGCAGAATGAACAATGTTCAGCTCATGCGTAGCTTTCAATAGTTTATTTTCCCTTGATTATTCACTCTCACCAGGCATTACTTATTGCACGCTATTCAGATTCCGCTTTGAAAACAGAATGATTCATTTCTTCATAGGCCTTTCTGTGGTGCTTATCAGAATAATGTGAATGCTTCCGAAATCAATGCATTCATTTTTATCAACTTTCTGGGATGTTAAGGTTATAGTTTTTGCCATTTTTATGGAACACGAGCTGTGTAAGAAGAAGAACACTTGGGTACCTAACACAAGCTGTTTAAAACCTGTATTTTCAGACTATTATATGGCACTTCATATATTTAAGGTTAAGATCCCAGAGGCTTCAGCTTGAACTGTGATTGCAGTTACACAGTTTACAACCTTGGGATCTTAGCTGTGTACCTAAAAAAAAACCCCAAAACCAACAAAAAAACCCAAACTCACAAGTAAAAAACAGCCTTGAAAATTTTCATTTGATGCAAGTAGGATGCTCAGAATCAAGAGTTATCTGGAACATATGGAGATAAAATCCATTTCTCTGCTATTCATTTGCCACATGAGAAAACCATCACAAAAACATCATTTTCCCTTCTGCAGATCCTTGCATCACTGGCTGTGTGTTCTTCACTTTCTGCAACAGGAAAGGCTTTGGTGCCCATTCACTACAGACTATCGATTTATCTCTAGAGCCCCCTTATTATGCTAGTTTTTAAATGAAGCAGAAGCCCAAGCAATAAAATATTATAGTGTGGAACCCCATAATTACAATTTAACAAAATTCAGGTGTGTAAAATAGCTGAATTAAGGCTGCACAGGAAGCATAGGAAAGCTCAATTTTTGTGAACTTTTGTCATTTTAACACTCCTTTGTCATAGGTTTTCTAAACATACGTAAAGTCCATGCTCCTTTTTTTAGCCCAAACCATAGACCCAGCTGTTACATCCTCAGCCTCTCAGTTGAGCAGCTTGCTTTTGCAGTTGCTGGGCTGTAGGAAGAAGAGGGAGGATGAGTGCCCAGCCTGACTTCAAGTACCCCATGATTGCAATTAAGCCCTGCTCAGCTAGAGCAGACCATGCGCACTGCACACAGCCATAGGAGTTTTCAACAGCGATGCTCTGGCAAACCTTTTTGGACCCAATCCATATGGACATTGGGCTGCCAGCACGCACATGACTATCCACAGGAAAATTCAAACACATAAAAGTAATACTCCAGACAGACTTTAAATGATGACAGGAATGTGCTAGTCCCTCAATGGCTCTACAGCTTGTAGCTGTCCTTGGGTCCTACTGTCCTCTCTCTTCCTGGACTGAAAGCAGAGGCAGAGTATGTGAGCAACAAGATGGTTTGAGAGACTAAAATATTTTTTATGATGAGCTCTAGGATTGATTGTTTTATGTGTTGGTAAATCAACTCATTCTTCAGCGTAAGTGAGTTTTCTCATCATACAGTCCATCTTAATGTCCAGCCACAGGGAAGTTTAGACCTCATAAACAGCAGATGTGCCTTGGTTATGTTGGCTGAGAGCTCATTTTAATGAGGAGATGAGACTGAGGCAACAAACTCCAAGATAAATCCTCATTGTGGGTGACTGGGGAGTTGCATAAGTGTTATAGAAAAGGTCCAGCTGGGTGCATAGAGAACTTGGATCTGCACTTGTAAGCGTTTGCAATTGTCTAACTCTATGAGTCAGAAACATGTATCTTGAGAAGTGCCCTAGGCTTCTGGAGAGCAAAGCTTCCAACTAAGCTTGTATTATACACCCACCACCATCTTCTCAAACATGTTCATTGTAAAGCAGCACATGGGCAAGCGAGAGAACAACTCAGAAATGCCAGATAATTTCCTCTTCGCACATATATTGGAGGGCTCCTGTTGGGAAACACGACAGCAGCTTTGAGCTTGCTCCAAATAGCACTTGGTGGGAAATATCAAATTTCAAAATAGAAGAGGGGGATGAAGAAACCCAAACTGATCAATACCACTTCCCTGTATGGCAAATGAGTCATTTAATCACACCAGCAAAGCTTGGACTTCAAAGCCTGGAGGATTGTCATCACTTCACTAGTTACCCTTTCAGAAGTACCTTTCATATTAGATGAGAAAGAAAATGAATTCTGGAAGCATCCTTCTGCACAGTACAGATACAGAGGCTGTTGTGCATATGAGGACAAGATAAAGGGATGTGGAGCACCAGGAAATCGCAGTTATATAAATGGAAACATTACTGTGCAGTGATGCGATATCCTGGGCTGGTAGCTGGCGTGAAGCACAAGAAGGGGACACACAGCAGGGCACCTTACTAGGCAAGTTGGTGTTGCTGCTAGTATCAGAGGAGCGGGTGTTCAGAGACCAGCATGAGAGCCAGAAAGCCTGCTCACGGTGCTCTGCCTGGAGAGTGAGGACAAACAGGACCGGCGACCGAGCAGCACAGAGCCCGTTGTGACCAAGAGGAACTTTGTCACGTCTTCAGGCAAGAGCAGTCAGAGAAAAGGAGCTTTGAAGTACTGCAGCACGAGAAGCGATGTGCAGGTCTAGGCATCCTGCTGCTCAGGCTTCTCATAGTACCCGTGATTTTGTCCTGACTGAGCTCACTACAAAATTGTAATGATTTCAGTGGAGGCAGTGAACAACTAGACTCCTTACTCAAGATCCTGTGGAGACTAACGTAACTGTCGAGTGGTATTACAGTATATGCTTCCCTTGGACGATATTTGGTGGCACAGATGTTAACCTGCTTGTTCAAATAAGAACTGATTTAGATCAAATGTGGGTGGGTTTTTTTCACACTAGGATTAGTTTCTCTGAGTGTAGAATTAGTTAAAAATCAATTACATGCTGTGAAAGACAGAGGTACTTAACGATGCTTACTCATTCTCCTAACTGAATGGATTCAGCCATCTATATACTTCCTCTCTTTTCACAAACGAGAGAGGAAGCTTCTCTGTGTTATTGTATTTCTTATCAGTGGGTCTGAAAAATCACATTTTTTCCTATAAGATTGGTGATTTCTTGCTAATAAATACTGGTTTTTCCATGCTTCCTCCACTCTCCATGGGTATTTCCTTTTCCTACTCTTTGTGCTGTTTTGACCTAACTGATTATAATCGTCATTAACACAACCAGAGAATCTATGTGTTACGGTCATGGAACAAGGAGCATTTAAAAATTAAATTGCTGGCTCAAATTAATTTAGATCACTTGAAACAAGAGGTTACCTTCAGCAGGCAGCTGATTGAGAATATCATTTCTGCACTGGGCCAGGCAAGAATCCGCATAGCACAGTATCCTCCTTCCAGCAGCAGCCGCTTGGGGAAAGGGTATATCCTGTGTGATCCTTTTCTGACATCTGCTTCAGAGAGACAGTACTTCAGGGAATTCCTGGTCTACAGATTTTCCCTAGATTATTATAATTGCTACCACCAGTGGATTTACTTTCAAGTAGAACAGTTAATTTGCACAGCGTTAGATAATAACAAGTCCTTGTATGGTGGGACTGGATGTTTCCACTGATATGAGAATTGTAGAAATTCTTTGGCCTCTAGTTGGTATTAACATTATTTTTTTGAAACTCTGGTCCACTGTGCAAGAGGTTGCGAAGAGTATCCATCATCACTGTCCACACTATCTTTGTTTGATAAGGAGAGGATGCACAGTTTCCAGGACTACCCAGCACCATTCCTGAACAGAACACATGCTTACAGAGAGATTTATCAAATCAAGAAAGATTTACTGTTTTGTTGTCATGAAAGTCCTGGAAAGTCACAGTGAAGAATGAAATTGGGTGGATGCTGGAGGTTTATAGCGAGAACTGAAACTGATGATGTTGCCAGGGACTATACAACCCGTTTGATCCGTTGTGCAGAAAGCATTGGGGCTGCTATGCAAATTTTAGAGCTCAAGTGCAGGAAAATAAGGACATCACTAAATCAGGATGGATTATTTAGGCAGCAGGAGAAAAGAAAAACATAACGTCTTGGATATTACTTTACAACCATTTCCTTTCCAGCTGCAGTGTTAACATCCCAGAAATTCTGTGTAAATCCATCCCACTGAAGCAAATCTGTCTTTGAAATAACCTGCTGATACAGACCTGCTAAGAAACAGCAGAACACAATTCACTGGAGTTATTTCAGTTCAAGGCAATGAAGCTCTGCATTGCACACGTCAAGATTTAGGTGGGTTTGAATGATCCGCCAGTTAGCAGGTACTCTTGCCGATGACAATGTCAGCTCTCTGCCACATCGGGTTTCCCAGTACAGGAGCAGAGAAAACACCTTTCTCCACTTCCAGGTACATTATTTCCAGATGTTCCAGTAACACGCTGGAACTGCCTATGACCAAATCCATATGCCAGCACCACTCTCGGGAACAGAGCAGCACAGGAGCTGCAGCGAAGAGACGAGGGATGGTTTTGCTTCAGGTACTGCAGACAGCAGGCGGGGTCTGGGCCCCCTCTCTAGCTGGGGCTCAGCAGGTAAGCCTTGCTGCAGCTCTGATAAAGATGCTCCTACTCTGCAAGCTATGCTACAGTACTAGTCTGATGGCTTTGGTTTAAAAAACTATGGTAGAACTGCTTATTTCTTTGAACCATAGTGGAGCACTGACTTGGAACCAGAAGTCTGAATGACAAATTAACCCCTTTAAAACAATTATTTCTGAAACAGAAGGTATGGTTGTTCAGTAGCACAGATGATGCCTATCAGCACATTTCTGACAAAGTTGCAGGAAACTGGTTTAGATCAGCCTTTCTTTTCCTGCTTTATCATCCTTTCTATTTAATAATGTCCTAGATCTCATTTATGTGAGGTGGGCACGTCTAGAGACTTCACTGCATTAAATTAGAAACTGTATTTCCATATTGTCTGTGACATTCAGATGCACCTCTATTGATATTTTTTTCCTTGGTTAATTAAGCACTGACTTGATTGTTAGCTCAGATCCTGGCCTTCCTCTCAGAGGTGACAGTAAGCTCTACATTCTCTCCACCAGCTAATATGCATCAGCTCTGATAATAAGTGTGTAAATTCTCTTTGCTATACCTTTTGGAGAGTCTATCTTGTGTTCTGACCCTACATAACTATATTTACTATTTCCTTATTTTCACAGCATTACATAATCTGCACAATTTTTTTCTTCTCCGAGGAATCACAGAATAGTTGAGGTGGGAAGGAACTCTGGAGATCATCTACTCCAACACCTTGCTCAGAGCAAAGTCAGCTAGAGGAGGTTTCCCTGGGCTGTGTCCAGTCAGGTTCTGAGTATCTCAAAGGATGGAGACACCATAGCCTCCCAAAAAGCTGAAGAAACTGATACTGATCACTATTTCCCTAGGTGTCAGCTGGCACTGGATGTTAAGTAAAGCCATAGGTAGCAATACAGCTATCACATCTCCTGAGGGGATGCAAGTACACAGCTGCCCCTCAATCTTGCAGCTAAGATACTTGGCTTTAGACTCAGCTTACCTGTCACCGTGCTTTGGAGGGAATTAAAACAATTATGGAAATGGAGGAGGACCTTATCTTATGAAAACTTGGATGAGTCACCTTTCCCACGGCGCAGTTTAGCTACGCGTGAATCACAAGACAATACTGTTCAGCCATGGATGTCTTTAACAGTTCTATTTAAAGGACTAAAGCTGAAGATCTTAATGGTATTTTGGACAGATAGGAATGCTCAATGTGTGTGAAGAGACTTGCAAGGTAAGGCAGCGTGAGCACCGCTGCAGTGGCTCAGGTCACTAGTCCCATGCTACACAGGTCTGCAGTAATAGGAAAGTGGAAGTTAAGAGTCCTTGTCTTTTCATCCAGAAGCCCACTGAATAAAGAGAGCCTGCCCGACCCACCTGCCATTTAGTCTCTCGAATTACTCATACAAATTCCTTAAACAGGCATAAAGTATTATTAATAATGCTTCTCTAACATAATAATGAGCAAAATCCAAACTCATTATAGCATTAATGCTTTATGATTTCCCTGGCACTTAACGAGGCTATTACTGTACTGATAAACTGATCTCTGTCAGACCCCTAAGGGGTTTGTATCAAGATGTCAGCAGTGAAATGACCATTCAAGTGGCCTTGCTGCACAAGTTTTATTTGTTTCCCACAAGCCAACAAAGCAGAGAGTGACTGTCATAGCCCTTTGTATGAAAATAGTAGCAGTAGCGCAGACTACATATGAAGCTCCACAAAGCAGGAATCAGTTTCTTGTGCCATTTAATTACTACCTATTATTTAATGGTTCTGATAAAGTATTCAATGGAATTAAATCCTGAGGATCACTTTCAGCCATTGTTGGCCAATTTGGCTTTAGCAAGATTGCATAAACAAGTACACCATCTCAACACAGTTCAGCACAATTTATGGCTCCAGGGATGTAAGTTCCAGGAACAAATTAATAGAAAGTAAACATGATTATATAGGGAAGTGACAAAGGAGTGGGATGATAAAGCACTGTGACTATCACATAAATTACCCAACGGAATAATAAAGTATCCATTCTTTTCACCCAGTTACGCAAAATCTCCTTTGTCCTCTGTACTAATACCCATTACAGTTTGCCCGCATGTGCCCCTGAAGAGGAGAGAATTGGGCTTTTCTTGCTGATGTTTTTCCCAGACTTGTATGAAACAGGAGGTTATAGAACATAAATTTACTGTGATGCCATGAGCAAAGGAACAGAAAGATGAAACTACCATATAACACATTATGGAGCAATAATGAAAAGCAAACAGTCCAGGCTAGAGCACCTATTGCCTCTCCTGCCAGAGCTATTGATAAACTGAAAAATGAAATTGTTCTGGAGAAGGAAAAGCATGAGACTGTGTGACTAGAGAGCTCTTAACAGTGGTTATAAATATACATCTCTCTCTGATGAGATATTCAGCAGCGAATGTACTTGAAGTTATGACTTTAATGGGACTGAACTGGAAACAAAATATATTAACAATGCTAATATAACACACAAAGGAGAATTCAAGATAATTTTTATCTGTCCTATGAAAAGTGATATGGAAAAATGTCTCAGGACATAAGGCTGTAGAGTTTAAAACTGGATGAAGTATGAACCATTATCAATCATGCAAAAAATTGCTGTAGTCTATTTCCTATGAATTTATAGAAAGACATGTCAAAAGCTGACATACTGCAAAGAAATGACTACATCTGTGAGTCCAGTAAATTGGAAATTTATCCTTCTCCCCCCAGTCACTTCCGCAAGGAAAGGCAAGAACTCATTTTTCCATTCAGAACTAGTAGGTTCCTTGCCCTGGTCATTGGCCAGCGTGGCTGCAGGAACTGAGAGCAGCCTGAAGGTTTCAAGTAGCATATAAAGGCAGTCGTTTATAAGAAATTTAAATCAGAAATAAACTGGTTTCATTTTTCTGGCTTTACCTGTTACCTGATAAGCAAACACATCCCTTTGTAAGTTTTGTGCTGTTACTAAGCACAATTAGATACACTGCACGAATTCTGTCTTAGCATTGCATCCTTCCACACTAACCTGCTGATCTCTTCATACATATAAGTAAAGCAGGTGTGATTTTCAGGTGGATCAGCTCTTCAGATGTACACCAGCTATGGGTTTCAACAAACAGCTCCTCTCTGTTTGCCAGGCAACAGCCACTGCATATCCTTGAAAGCTTTTCAGGATTCAGACAGAAGCACTTGTTAGCCAGGCCCATTCTGAAGTGGCATATGAGTTGGTGCTTCAATAGGGCATCGGGCCAGGGAATTCAAGATGCTTTCCCTTTTATATCAGTCTAGAAAATTAAGATTTCCTTAGTTCAAGCCATAAGACAGCCCTAACAGAAGGTGGGAGACAATACCGGGATCCTTTATGTCAATCATTCATTTGGAATCTGTTTAGAGGCAGATTTTCTTTTTTCCCTTTTGTCTTTTCCTTTACAGGCCTTTTTTTCTCCATCCTTTCATCTGTCTCTTTTCTTTGGTTCCCAGTTCTTTGAGTTAATATAGCATGATATTAGCCTCTCTCAGAAACTGCTGCTAATTAGTTTATTTCTGTATTCATTGCCAGATCAATCTTGCAGGATGCAACCCAGTTATCAGGCTATTTAGAAGAAATTCTGTTCACCTCAATTTCTGCAACATGTTTGTACCAATCTGTCTTGTGTTTTCTGCAGGATTTATAAAAATTAAGTATTAAGACAGACTTTTCTCCTCCTGTGGTTTATCTAAAGACCATGGTCACTTATGACATATATTCTTTAATTGATTTCAGTGGGATTTCTTACGTAGTGTGCATGGTAAAATCTGGCTTTATGAGCATAAACAAATGCCCTTCTCCCCCAAGCAAGGAAGGGCTTCAAAAGACAGATTCATTATGCTCAGAAAAACACCCCTAAATTCATTACAGAAAATTAATATAGCAGCACTAGCAGGACCCCAGCTTCTAACATACAGAACCAAGAGGTCAGCTATATTTTTCAGTATAAGAACTGGAAGGGTTTAATGCCTCTGTTTCATCCCATGCAACAGCCTGACATCCTCACCCTGCTCGATTCACCTTTACGTTATTACTCAGTTTGTCTCAATGCTTCTGCCACTCCCTTCTATCTTCATTAAAAGTTTAAATCCCTCTTCAATCCCATGGACATCCCAGCCTTTTGCAAGCTAAAGATTTCTTTGAAGTGTCATTGATGCTTAAACTGCCCGCCAACTATCAGTAGATACCGTAGGAGCCACATTAGGGGTCCTACCACAGGCCTCTCAGTAGGTTGATAGCTTTTGTGATACAATAATAGTACAGGTCACTGTTTGCTACACAAATTCCTAAAAAATAAACTGCTTCAAATAGAATTCAGACCCAAAGAACCACAGGAAACCATTATCTCAACCTCAGTGATCAAACAAAAAATGTTCCTGATGGTTTTTGGCTTCTGTCCCTCAACCAGAAGCAATCTGGGGTCACCAGAGCAGCTGGCCCCGTGGCCACCTTTGGCAGGAGATGTGGTATTCTGGCCCTCTTTAGACCAAAGCTCAGACTGGAACTTATTGCCACTGTGGCTTTCCCCAGATAAAAGTTATTCAGGCAAGCCAGGGCTGCAGTTCTTACACCTCAACTAAAAAAGAAAAGGCTTTCCTACTGTAACAACCCAATTGTTTTCACCAATTTCCAAATCTGTCGATTAGTTCCATAGAAGAGGCACAGGAGGCTGAGACAGGGCTGGAGAGACAAGGAAAAATGTTGATGGCTCAACCAGCAGGGTGAAAGTCTCATCTCCTTGCTTCTGCATGCTCCAGTATCCACATCCTTGAGCAACAGGAATGAAGATGCCTAGTTCACAGAACACGGGGGAGTGAAGCATTTCTCAGAGGTCACACTGTTGCTGCTATTTTCTTGGAAAATACTTTCATCAGCTAATAATGTATTAGAGTCACTAGATAGATACTGCCTCAGTCTCTGTGCCTCTCAAGCCCAAGGCTACTGATAAGCACATTTGTATTGATTACAAAACAGATTCCAAGATTTCAGTTTGGAAGTTTTCTCTGAAGGAAAACTAAAAGCCAAAAAATTCCTTCATCCAAATGAGGGAGGAGGGAGCTGGTAATAACTGCGGAGTTGCACACAGGGTTGGTTAGACCATATCCACACCACATATAGTACTGCCCAGATTAAGGTTTGGTTTGCCACACTTCCCTCAGCTCTGCACCAAATGCTGTGGCAGTGGCCGTGGGGCCAGGGCCCTCCTGCTGCAGAAGCAGCTGCACAAATGCCTGGCAGGCAAGAGCCAGGCAGGGAAGGTTCCCTCTGGCCATTCTACCCACTCCCAGGGAGCTCCACAGCACAGGACTCACCTGCGCAAGAGGACAGGAGGGAGGACAGCCCATGCATGCTGGCATCTTCATGGCACTCAGGAATCAGGGAGGTGGATGCCAAGAGGTAAGTCTCAGGAAATCCAGCTGCAGGTGGACCAGCACACATCTGCGCTGTGTTCTCCTAAGCAAAGTGCTCCCTGGAGGCAACACCAGCCCCAGTGCCAGCCTGGCTTATCTTCTGCCAGTCTGTTGGAGTCCCAGGAAAGGATAAAGAAAAAAGCACGGAGCTTGCTGTGAAATATCCAGATTCAGGTCCCTGTTAAATCACAAACATCTTGTGGAAATGCACATAAAAGATGGGGGAAAGACAATTCACTGTCTGTTAAGTTTTTGTATTTCCACTTGTAGAGTTCTACAAGGCATGGAGTAGGCAACATAAATAAAAAGATAAATGATCATATTCTAAGAGGTCAGTACACCATCACCCATGCAATGACAGAGGCAGAGAGAGCTGGCACACAGACATTTCTGAGACATTTTATAGCATATTGAGGCTTCCCAACAATGCAGAAATACTTTGTAAGCTGTTTCCAATCATTCTGCCTTCCCGTTCTCAACTGAAATAGAGGATCTGCCTCCAAAAATGTCAGTTATGTGGAAGTGCTGAGAAAAATACCAGGGTAACAAGCTGAGGATTGTTAAAATCTGTGAAGTAGGTGAGGAATATTCATGTAAACACTGTAACAAATTTAAAGAAATTCAAATTAATTAGGTCAAAGTAATGTCAGTTCAAGATTTTGCAGAAACTAGTGATAATTTTAGAATAGTTGTAGCCATTGTGTTAGGTTAAAAATAAAATAATAATAAAGAAAAGAAGACTGATTTATGACACCTTAAGACGATTTTAAAGGGTGATCACTCAGTGCTTTGCTAAATCATACAACTTTTGCAGTTGTTCATTTCATACACCCAGCTTAATCTCACGAGGCATTTGGAAGGCATTTGGAGAGATTTTTGGAGCCATTCCGAATGAGCAGGGAGCCGCCAAATTTAACCGAAGCAGAAAAAAAAAAAAAAGAGTAGAGGCACCTTGTTTTGTGTCTCCCCCTGTCATATCATACCAGAAAGAAAAGTGCCAATATGCAGCAAGTAGATAAACCTCTGAAAAAAACATCAGGAAAAAGCAATACAAAAATTTTCCTGAGCAGATTCTTCCTTGAGAGATTCCTGGACCAATTCTTCAAACCCAAAAAGCCTTGATGGTTCTCTCCAAACTCATATAGGCTTCCCCAAACCTAGAGCTATGGCTTTCTACAAATATGTATCATGAAAACACTTTAAACTTAATATTATATTCTATCATTTATTTCTTCACCACCACATACATAATTCACTTGACTCGCAGAACAACGACCAAGGTAACGTGGACCTCAGCTACTTGCTGGTGCCAATAGGAGATTTTTGTTTCTCTAGAGTAATTTTTATTTCATGCTTCTGAGTTTTGAGCCTTACCATGAAGTTTGAGCTTCAAAGCAGCGCAGCGAGAAGCAGGACGTGTTTGCCACACATTTTAGCACCCGAGGAGGCTGCTTCTACTGTCGACTCGCTAGACCCCGTTATACAAGACATGGTACAAAGAGCAAAATAGATTAAAACACTTCATATGGAAGACAGGGTGGAGGACTTATATAGTGATGGATGACGAAATATTAATTAAATATGGCAAGATATCCAGGGGAATAAGAGACAAAGAACAGGCAAAACCTGGTTGTCCTTACTGGCTTTGAACTCCTGACACATAAAGCAGGAGCTTACTGCATTTAGAACCAAAGTCACGAATAATTTGACACTTGTCAGATGACTGTTGATTTTTGCCAGACATTGAAGGGCAGTAAAAAGTTTTCCCCAATGACAGAAGTGGCATAACTGCCACTGATACTATAATTCAGGCTTGAAGTCCTGGAACCAAGTGATTTGAAAGTCTTTTCAATTGTAGCATTTTTTCCTGCCTAAGCAATTATTGAACGCCTCCGCCACTCTATTTCTTTTATATTTTATAAATATTTTATTTTTCTATTTCTTTGTGTATTTCTTTCCTGCCAACTCCTCCTTTGCAGAAAGCGGCAAAAGATGAGCCTTTCATGACAAAAGCCTGCAAGCTGCTAAGATTAGTATCAGTATTTGTTGATCTTTTTTCTCAGCAATTTTGCAAACTAGCACAGTAAATATAACAAATATAAGCGAGTGAGAAAGGTGCATTAAAGAACTAAATAATTTTAATCAATGTGCCTAAATTAAACAGCTTCTTAAATATTTCACTGTGGCAATCCTTTAGGAAGTGTTTATGACAAGCTTATAACAGTGCCAGGCAAAAGACAAAGTGGAATCTATCCAGGCTCATCCATATTTAAAAGTGTGTGCTCAGTGCAAACATGGCTTAGGGAAAAGTGATGACATCTCCAAACTTACGATAGGTGGCAGGCAAGAATGCTGGCAGAAGCAACCAGGAGAAATAGAGGAGATGAACAGGGAAGCTGACAGCAAGAAACCATTTGGAAGTGTAAATGAGCTCAGGAGAGAAAAACACAAAGACAATGCAAGTCCTGCAGTCCAGGGTGGGCTAAGTCACCAGGGTAAACTGAACTTCTTGCAGAACTTTTACTTGCCTTTTGAATGTTCTATGAGAGAAGATAAGTGGGGGGAAAAAAAAAGACACTAGCTATAAAACAGTTCGGGTTTCAAAATGGTGAACGAACTATTCAAAGAAAAAGAATGGGGAAGGGGGGAATTCTGAGATACAAGAAGATGGCCAAATATTTCAGAAAATTAAAGAGCTTTAGGCTGCCAGGAATGAGAGGTTGTCCTGTTTGAGCTAGAATAGAACTCATTCTGATCATTGATTGTACTTTTCAGCTCAAGTCTCTTCTAAGTAACTGCACTTTCTGAAGTTAACGGTGTATTTTTGCAGGCAGTGTCTGCTTCTAGCAGTGATAACACTCCATGTGTAGAGTTACTACCAAGGATTGGCGTGTGCAGAAAGGCTCTTGCTGATACTTGCTCCTTTAAATTAAATCTGTCTTAATTTTCCTTTCCAAGCCATGAGTCTCTCTTCCTTATTCCCATTCTCTCCCCCTTTGAGAAGGAGAGGGGTTAATAGAGATTATCGTTCATCTAGTGGCTGGCCCATCCTAGTCCTTGATGGAGGAAGCCAGTGGGCATGGATCAAACCCTCATGAACAGCAGCCTAAGTGAAAAAGGAAGGGGAAACCCCCAAACATTTCTAACATTTTTTTCTTTCTGAACTGTTCCAGGTGCCATGACTACAGCCTGTCTTTCTGAGGTGGAAACCTCTTCATCTGCTGCAGACATCTAACAAAGGAGCGGTTCAGCACACTCTGCCTGTGTAGCACATACGACTTTAATAATCATTGCAGGGAAGTAGGTGTCCCCAGATTGCTGGAGGCTGGGGTTGGCAATATACACATGCCAGTTCGTCCACCTTTCATTTCAGGCCAGTAAGTCAGTTACAGAAACAAAGTACAGCTCCTGTCTTCTGCCAACTCAATTTGCTCTCTCCATCTGGAACATAATCCAGCATTACAATGTAAGATTCGCCTTTCCAAGATGCCCATCTGCAGAACATAAGCTATGAAAAGGTGAAGTTCTGTTCTGTCTCCTCCTCCTTCTACTTTTAAACACTGACAAAACCTCAGATTTTCCAGTGTATCATCTTGAAACTAGCCAGCAGAAGAACACCTTTTTTTTCCTCTTCCTCTGCAATATGACCACTGCTTATTTTCAGTCTCAGAGGGTCCTTTGGGACATGAGAAGGTATCAGATCTCTGAAGGTAGACAGAGCAACATACATACATACATACATATATATATATATAAACTGAGTATGTCTGAATCTCGAGTTAGCAGCCAGACTTCTGAATTTGCATTTGCATGACCTCTAGTTTGGGGGTTAGGGTTTTTCTTTCTTTCTTTTTTTTTATTTGAACACCAGTTAAGATTTCAGGTCAGAAATCTCTGAATGCTCAGTATTTAATTAGCAGTAGGTGCACAACCAGGCATTGTTGTATCTAACTTGTGGTTTGGGACTTACGATTTTAGGCTTTCCACTGATAGCCCTTGTGGACAGTCACCCTTCGGAATTACACTTTCTCTGGTATGAAAACCCTCTCTGTAAATTGTTGTGTGATCCCAATTCTGTTTTTAAAACACTGAACGTCAGAAGAGCTGTTTCTCTCAGAACTGCTACCTTAAAACCAGATTAGTTTTAATATATGTAGACAGTGATGCTTTCTTTTGTAACACCGTATGCACAAAAAACTTTTTTTGTTCACGCCAATATCCCAATTTGCATGCTTCCTGTCACATCAAATGAAACTCCTCATTGGAAATTGGGACAGAAGCCACCACTTGCATTCATGAATATGTGCCACTCGCTTTCATTTAGCACTTGACATTCTAATGTGCTCTTGAGCAGTTCTGCAGGTGAAAAGGCCAATCATTATCAGCAGCCATGGGAGATAAGAAATATATGGGAAAAGCTTATCTGAATCCAAAGATTTTCAGCTTTAGCAAGTTTTTCATGATTCAGTCCTCAAAAATAAACCTGGAAGAAGCTTTTCTCCCTTTCTGCTGCTAGAGATGGATCTCTGCATATTCACAGCAACCTCAACAAAGGATTTGTGTACTGAACATCCGCTGTTTCCTGCGTTGCACTTTACACGGTAAGAAGCAAGACAGGGTGTCTCTCCCATAGCAAGGACAAGGGGCTTCAGTTTATTAAAAGGTGCCTCAGAAGAGCATGTTGATACTGGTGTGTCTTCCCAGCCGCTCCACATCAGCATCAAACACTTGGCACTGTCAGTGTAACAATAAAAATAAAGCCAATCCTCTTAAAGTGACCCACTGAAAGAATTTGTGCAGTCTGACATCATAATTTATTCATGTGTAATTTCTCTCCAACTACTCTGAATGTAACTACAAAAGTATATGAAGCACTCTTCCCTTCCTGATTGAAATGTATATCCTCTCGCAGCTGTGGATTTCAAAGAAACAGCCTCGTTACAGTTCTGTGAAATGGAGGTGGGTTACCAGAAGATCGGTCACATTGTTTTTGCTCTCATGATGAATATAGATCTGGGTTAGAGCCTTGGGCTCTAATCCACCCCGCTGGCTGTCATGTGTATCTGATCAACTGAGTGGTCTGCAGGCTCATATCGTATTTAGCTTAATCAATGGGCTCAACCAGCTCAAAGGACTCTGTCTGTGTCTGCTGAGAAATTGCCTGGTAAGAAATATGTACCTATTTTCACATGGGATCCTGCTCCCATGGAAGACAGGCAAAATTCCCACTGACTCCACACAATTCAAAGTCAACCTACCAGCAGTTTAACCACAGAGAATTTAAGGAGATTCAATTTGACACTTAAAAAAAAGTTTTAACTTTCTTTTCCTCGGTGCTTGACTCTTTTAATTGTCATTGTTGTTCCCTGCCCTGGCATTAGTTTTCCAAGGAAATCCATTCATCTCAATATGTGTGGGGCTGACAGAGCTCCTCACTAGCTTGCAGAAATGATGGAGATAAACAACATGCAGTTTATTCAGATTAATGGGCGCAGTGACAATTTGCTCGTGACAGGAGCAAACAAAAGGTCTTTACAATGTAATGATGACTATTGCTATGGTGAAGCGTGAGTGGTTTTTACAGACTGGAACTTGACAATAAAACAATTCACTATCTGCTAAAGGGATCTATTAGTAATAACCGTACCTAAAGATAACAGGGCATTTTGAAGACAAACCGTCAACCACATGTCCTTTATCTAGGGTGCTCGAGGAAGTGGTTCTGCCGACACAGTAACTCAGTCTGCAGCAGAGGACAGCTTTCAAATAAAGGAACAGTGCCTGAGAAGTAAGACTTAGCCTGCAGCTTGCAAAAAACCCCCCACCCTTACCATGTTAGTGCACTTGATAATAAGCATTCGTTAAGACAAAAACAAGTAAGGAATGTTATTTTAATGATGACTGCCCAGTAAGGTAAAAGTTAAGTAACACTCTGTCCCCAGAATGCCACCAATAATGAATACGGTGCAAGGAACTCAGATTATCTTCAGAAAACACAAAGATGAAGTAGTCCTGGAAATGAAACTCATGCTCAAAGTCCTCCAGAGCTAGAAAAAGCCCATGTGCAAGACATGACAGAAGTTATCAGCTCTGGTAAAAACCTGTCGAAACACATTTGAAAGCAGCTTCTGAGACATGAGGAAAAAATGTGTTCTGCAGGGAGCCATATAGGGTTCTGTCCTCTCATGGACTGAATTCAGTGGAGTTGCCAGTGCATCACGCAGTGAGTGGATCACTGGATCCAAGCTTACGTCTGTTTATACCTGTCCAAATTGGCTTCAGCAGATGAATCCACAACAAGTACGACTCACCATTTTGAATGCACTTTCTTTTATGAGACACACTGCAGCAAACCTTTAATAAAATGCTCTTAGCAGTTTTCATTATTACTAATATATCTATCTCCTCCTACTCATCTAACAGCCCAGAGCATATATAAAGCCAAAGTAGAAGCTGAAGCGCAGCACACAGGAGGACTCCAGGAATGAAGGACCGAACCCTGGTGCTTTTATTGATGACACAGGATTCACCTGTTAATAAAAGTGCAAGAAGAATTAAACAATTTGGTGTCAGGTCTTTAATTGCAAAATGGCAATGCTGGATATTTCAAGATTTCACTTTCTGATAGAGAGAATTTTATTTACAATCTGATGATGCGTCAGGTTTGCTGGAAATAAAAATAAACACGTGTAAAATCAACAACTGAGACGTGGTGATTTTGTGTGGCCGTAGCTCTATAACATCTATGGTGGTTACTTTAAGGGCTGAGTTCAATTGGATTGCTTTGGATTTGTATCGCAGCACTACATTCTATTCTGATTTGAACCGGTATAATTCTGGAATACTTTCATTAACAATAGTGGGATTACTTCAGATTTGCACTGAAGGCAGGTTTGCTTTGAACTACATCATACGAGCAGTATAAACTAGGACACTGGCTACTTAAACACACGGCACTCATCTAGAAGCCTTTTTACAGCGTTCAGGTAAAGCAACAAAGAGGAGAAAGCAAGCAACACAAACAGAAATAAGTCTAGGTTATTTACAGGAACTTTCCAGATTCACAAGGATTAGAAATGTGTCTATGAAAACTATACTTTTTGTTATTGTTTCTGAAATCATTAATCACAGTGCTGAATACGAAAACAATCATTTAGATGCAGCTGGAAAAATAACTTATCTGCAGCTGAACTGGAACTGGCTGTTTAGAAATCAGTAAATGAGCAAATTTTTAATGATTACTAAGTGCAAAATTATGCAGAAGTGTTCAGCATTCCCAGGCTGCACTCTGCAGCTGTCTTTAGGAAGCTGGCTAGGAAAAAGGAGGAAGGTATTTTCTCTGCAGCTATTGCTGTCTGTGCATCAATCTCCTATCCAGTACATCATGACCCTTCACTTCTTAAAGAACATGGAAGGATACTCCAGTGCATCCTTTTCAACCATACTGGTGTAGAAGTAGACTTTGTGTCCATGTTGAGATGCTCTTCCCTTTTATTCTCAACAATATCTCTGTTTATATCCTGAAGTTAGGAGAGCTCCTTAGGGCAGAGTTGGTGGTGGATGGCTGCCAATATGTGTTTACCTGAAGAGCTCCTTTTTAAGCAGATAAAGCTAGAACTGTACCTCAACTTTTTCCAAGGCTGAGAAATCCCCTTTTAAGTACATGGAGCAATCTGGATTCTGATGGGAGTCCTCATTGAAATGAGCACAGAGTGTACCATACAAGGTTCAAGAATTAACAGTGCATGTATCCAAAAAATAAACACAATTCAGCCCAACCTTCCCTGAAAGAGAAAGAATACCCCTTTGCTTTCCTCTTCTGTTCACTGTTAAACCTCTGTTCCCCCTGGCTAGACTCACTGTAATCAGTCATTTCAGCAACTGTTACCCAACAGACTTCAGCTTCCCGATGCTTCCGTCAGTGAGGACCTCTGCTCACATGGGTAGGCTGAAGCCCAGGTGCTCAGAGAGCAAGAGGAATAAACCCACCATCCAGGGAGGGTGAGTTAGGCGGCCACGGTCTTCATCTATGAAAATGATTTCAAAGAGGTAGGAAGGAGAGATCTGAACAGGAGTCAGTATCTCTCGCAGTAGAAGCCGAGAGAGGGCGGGACCGGGGGTGTTTCTGGGGAAACTGCGCAAAATTTAAAGGCAGCAAAAGCTGAAGTGGTGCTCAGCCTGCCAGCAGCGAGACAGCGGCTTGCAACTTTTTATGAGTCAACAGGTAGCTAAAGAAATCAGTTCTGAAAATCCTGAACTCGGTTGGCAGCAACGGAATTCAGATAAAAACAATAATGCTACTTCATTCTCAGAAACTACTGGTGTTGGAAGCAAGACAGGCATGAAGTAAACTGCTTCACCAGACCACAAGAGCCTACCAAGAACTTCACTTGGGCTGTCTTACCAATCTCCACACGTGTTTGGAGAGGAAAGCATTTGGGAGAAGGAGTCATAGGTTCATCTTAAAGCCTTGTACTTTCCATGGCCAAATCTTGTCTAAGTTGATAACTGCAGCAGCTTTCATGCTAATTGGTGACATCTCCTTCAGGACATCACCATTGGTTGTACATTAGTGTCAGCGCATGTAAACCGCCTTGTTTTTATTCTTGTGCTGTCTGTCAGCAATAAAGAAGGTGGAACTTCTTTCCAGTGAGGGTGCCAGAGCCTGGCACAGGCTGCCGAGAGGGGGGTTGTGGAGCCTCCTTCTCTGGAGACATTTAAAACCCACTTGGACAAGTTCCTGTGTGACTTGCTCTAGGTGATCCTGCTCCGGCAATGGGGGGGATTGGACTAGATGATCTTTCGAGATCCCTTCCAATCCCTAACTTCCTGTGATTCTGTGATTAATTCTGGCTGTTTAGGGCTTTCCTCCTCAACTGCTCAAGTCTCAGCTGCCCTAGAACTTCTCCTTGTTCTTCTCCTGAAAAGCTATCTCACTTCTCTGCCAGGCCCTGGCACCTTCTCTCAACAGTCCCAGCTCTGTCAATCCGGGAATGTCTCCTAGATCGTAACAAGCCTCCTGCCTTTTCTGTCCACAATCTCTAAACCCTGTACTCTTTCCATTTCTCTATTCCCTCTTCCTTTTGCTGCCTTCTTCCTTTTAGCTTTCACCAAACCCAGGGAGGCTGCCAGCAGCACGAAGGCGGCTGTAGCGGCACTTGTACTACTCACAGGGAGACACAAATTTGACAACTCTCCCTCAAGTGCCTCTTTCCAAACCACTCCTGCTAACCTCCCCCCCGCTGTCCCCCAGAGCACACTTGCCCCCAGGAGCTGCTTGGCAATTCAGTAGAACAATCCTTGGACATATCACTACGTCTCTGTACATATCCAAGTTCCCCATTTGTATATTCTCTCTCCGATGAGTCCCTCTTTGGGCCAGGCAGTGCTTTCACTTGGTGTTTTAAAACAACCAGTAAACTCTCAATCTCCAGTGCAGACTCTAGGCACCAGTTGAGATAAGCAAGCAGATTTGAAAATAGCTGCGCTAGGGAATACTCCGTCCCCATTCCAGAGTGTAGGAGAGATGTGATCAGTCCAGCCTGTTATTACAGCAGGCAGCTCCTGCCCTGTGGCAGGTTGATCCTGCTACAGTAGCATCTAAAGGCTCCTTCGCATGAATACGACAGCAAGATTCAATTTGATGATCAATCTAAATACGCTTTGAGAGAAACGTTGCTTTTATTCATAGAACACAGCCATGAATTAAGTAGTAAGTATAGTAACATGACTCTCAACTCCTGAAAATGAGCATAATTTGCTTTTAAAATAACAAACCAACCTGAGGTAAATTTTCTTTGAAATTTAACTCAATTCAACTGTGCCAAATTATGTACTATATATTAAATTAATAAAATCTAACCACTAGAGCTTTAAGTCAAACTCTACAGAAGCTCACTGATGGAAAGCTCCATACTTTTTAACATAGCAACCTATATGTAAGACACGGCTAGCAGCAGACTTGTTTTGGATCTTTCACAAATGCTGTTTGTTTGCTAAAGCATAAACAAATTTATGCGTTTCTCCTTGTGCCGTGTACTTAGGATTTCACAAAGTGAATAACAAATCAGACCGTGTTTAATATTGGAGGAGGACCATTAAAATCTCTTGCAAATGTCCATGTCACAGGTGTTTTGCTGCAGATTCTACCCCAATGAACACACAGCTGCTTATCATCACATAAGGTAGAGTTCAGATAAAAGGAAGATGTGACATGTTGGTTAATCAGGGAGAAGAAAAAAAAGAAAAAAGGAGGAAGAAATGTTTCATTCTCTAACTGTGTTTTCTACATCACTGCACACTGAGACACAATGTCATTTATTTCAACCACATAAACCATGACCACATATTTGTGGATGCAATTACTTCAACTTTATACTCACTAGCTTGGAAACAAGCCCCATTTGTCTCATTCCTCAAGGAAAATAAGAGCCATAGTGCAGAAGTGGAGAATAGAGATGTCACATCCATTCAATTCACCCTCACAGCTTCCTTGTCTCCTATACCAATCCCTGTTCCTCCGTTATTTCAGAGAGGTTTGAACACACCTTACAGGAACTGATTTGCAGTAGGATTAGTTGTGTGGGATAGGAGGAAAGAGGGAAAGATGAAAAGGTGTCAAAGTGGACAAGCATCCAGTATACAAATTCAGAGCTTCCCCAAGGAGCAGCTCTTGGAGATGAGCAACAGCCCTAATGCTCTTTGCAAATATTATTCCTTAGCTGCTGGACAGCTAAATAGTTTGTTGAAGGACATTTTACTTGTTCAGACTAAAGCGCATTAGAAAGCAGCAGTTAACTACTTACAAGCAGAATAGTTCAAAAAAGCTGTCTGCACATTTCTTCAGTCATTAGCAACACCACTGGAAGCCCCTCTTTGGACAAATAGGAAATTCATGCAGCATGGCAGCAGGAATAATGCTGGAAGGAAACTCTCTGGATTCCACTCCTGCACCACTGACTCTCAGGTTTAAGGCACCTGAGGTATTTGTTTCAGCACTGCTGAAACGCAAGAGTGAGCAATTCTTTTATTATTTTTCCCCTCTTACTCTCTTGCCAGTCCCTGGGGGCCAGTGACTCCAGCTGGCACCTACACCAGTTTGGTCTAGTGTAGTGGATGGTCTGATGGAGCTCCATGCAGTGAGAAGACGCAGTTAACCTGCTGAAAATGAAAGCTGTCCCACTGTCCTGTCCTCCTTTCACTTACAGCTGACCTAAAATCAGCTGATTTATGTTATAAGATGCACAACTGCAAGGGTTATTGGTCAGAGAATAGAGGAATTAGCAATATCTGTCCCAACCCTGGAGGGAATTAACCAAAAGGTTTTCATTACACTCATGCAGATTGTGCAGGAGAGGTTACACATATACCTAGTTTATCATGAAGCAGAGAAAATCCTGAATTAAAAGAAGCTTCCTTAAGTAGAACCTCTGAGTAACTCAAGATGTATGAAATCCATAATTATTAATATAACCTTCCATATTGCCCAGTGAACAGCTCGTAGGAGGTAGTATACAGAGAACTCTATTTCTTGTGGCAGGTAGCATGCAGAGAACACACACAAAAAGTTTCTACACAGAAAACTATGAGGAGTGTAAAACAGGATAATTTCTCCTGAACCCATGTGGCCTTAAGCTGTAACTTCTCTGCAGCCAGCTCACATGCAGAGCTGCTGGAAGCACAGCGGAGCACGGCAGAAGGAAAGGGGTTGGGGTTTTTTAGGAGAAGTTATGCAATCTTGCTAACCAACGTAAGGGAAGCTGAAAAGAAATCATTCCTGGAATAGCTGTGTTCACACCAGGGATTTTGCTACGCCCAGTAAGCCGACCAAAATGATAAAGTTTGTAAGACTACTGTGTTGTCATAGCTTTGTCTACAAAATTTTGTGCTGTAGAGCTGGACACAGAACCACAGACAGGTTCCAAGATCATGCACATTATTTGAGATGGCCTTAGAGCTGCTTGCACATGCAACAGGTCAGAATATAACCTTGCATAAAGCAGAACGTCTTACAAGTCTGTTGGTTCACAGCTCTCCAGTTAATAGTTTATTGAGCTGAGTAAAGATTCCAGGTTTTATGGTTTAATTATTATTGAATATTATTAAGAACCAATCACTGATTATTGTAAGAGTTGAAATTGCTCGCTCTGCTTAAGTTAGCACAACTAAATATAATTCTGTCCTCTTCCACACAGCTCCTTGAGGCTGTAGGGAGTACATTCAAGGACCTACGTGATAACTGGAGATAACCACATCCTTAGAGAGCTCTTCTGCATTCTTCATTTCTTCTAATTTATTTAAAAAAATCCCAGAGTCTCTGTTTCATGGTAATGTCTGTCTCCTCTGAAAGACAAAACCTTAAGTAAAGGACAGTTACCTCCTAAAGGAGCATGATATCACACACCGATGCTGAAATCTCATTTCCTCTGTACCTTGGGGCAAAGTGATTCCAGCGATTTAGCAGTTTCTCACATTATGTAGCTATGGCTTCCCCTTGTACTGCTATTCCCAGCAAATTACTTCATGTATACAGAAAGCTGTAAAATCCTTGGAATACATTAACACTTCTTACATAAGAAACACAGCTGCTTGAAATCATTCACTGTAGTTTAAGCACTTTATCTTCAGTAACTGGCCAAGGCTTTTTCTGATATTCCCATTTCTTTCAGTAAGTTGCCTTCTTAGGATTGTACTTGTCTGAATAGAAATTAGTTCACACATAGCTGCCTTTTACTATCTTTTTTCTGTGGTGTGCATAGCCTTTCGCATTGGTGCTGCTGTCTCTTTCCATGCCTTATCACCCCTATCAGCAGACACCAATACACATCGATCTCCTTTTTCGTATGCTGGGTGAATAAAACAGCGTTTGTCCTGGGCTGTAAGCCTTTGCCACATCCCCAGCTGAAGCACAGCGAAAGAGAGTTTCATGAGTGCCCTCGTTTATACCCAGAAGGGTGCAATTTATTTATAATTAAAATAATCAGATTCTTTTGTAGTCTTTCTTTGTCTCATTGTATAAAATCGGAGTAATCC
>WEIS01082713.1:0-10075 GCA_013389965.1 Todus mexicanus
TAGGAAACCAAGCAGTTTCCATGTACATCAAAAGATTTGGCTAACTCGGCTGCGCTGCTTTTCTGAAACCAACAGAGCTATGCTGATCTATACCAATACAAGAGCTAACTGTCCATGATTCACTCCTCTGCACCAGGAAAAAACAGGAGCACAGCAGAAACAACATATTCAGCTTCTATGCCGGAGAACCGATCAATAACAACCCCTGTGATGAAGTTAAGGGAAAGAACAGGAAAAACCCAACTAATTCCAGAAATTAGTTGCTCGGAGTGCACACGCATGAGGATAAACGAAAGTTGGATTCAGCCATCTCCTTTGTGACACCAGGGTCACACGTATTCATACGACACTCAATCATCTGCCAACCACCACAGCCAGAAAGCTCAATTTCATCCAAACACACTTGCAAATAGAACAATATTTTATGCAAAATAGAACAAGCTGTGACTCTTCAATTCAGCAAGAGAAATTACTCTGGATGTAGTAAGAGCCTAGACAACTGTCTGTAGGCTGAAGACTACAGAAGGAAGGGATTGTTAACCACAGGTTCCAATACTAGAGCAAAGGTCATCAAGTGAAGGATGTGGGAGCAAAATTCAAACTAAACAAAAGAAGGTCTAACACCTCTGTTCTATGAAGAACCACCTGGAGAATTCCTTAGCAAAGGATGCTGGGACTACAAACTATTTACCAGGGTTCAAGGTGAGAGCTACACAAAGACCTGGAAGAGAGATCTGTTGACGGCTAATGACTAGACACACTACACAAGGTTCAGGAAATCCTTTGGTTGGAAAGTGTTAGAGGGTTGGATGAGTATTGGAAAGGATGTATCATAATTATTTAATCTTCTCCAAGTATCCATTTACAGATATCATTAGGAATGGGCTGCTGGATTTGCTGAACTTTTGGTTTGCAGAAGTACAGTGGCTCTGTTGGCATTTCTGTGGAGATTCTGATCATTACTTAATCTATATTTAAATATGGAAATACAGAGACAAAGATGAAAACCAGAGAAAGATGGTGAACAACACTCAATAAAAAGGAGCAGAGGACATTAACATTTAACATGGAGCCATTACAGGTAAGTAATTTAATTGAAAAGATGGTGAGGGTCCCAGAAGTAATTTTAATGTGTGCTATGCACGGCTAAGGTTAACAGGAATTGCAAATATTCACATAGGACTGTTGGCCCTGAGCCTATTTTAATCACTGAGGGTTAGCACTAAGTCCACAGCAATCAGAATTTAGGTCTTTGGTCATCAGGGCTGCTGCAGAGAAGCTTGATTGGTACTGAATCTACAAATCTACGAGAGGCATTAACACGAGAATCACAATATTCTCATGTGCTCCAAATTGGACACTCCCCTTTAAAAGGACTGTTCCACAAAAAAATGGGTTAAACCAGCTATGGAGAAATAGATACGATAGGACAGTTCTGAGAAAGGTGCTCTGGGATAAACATCTCTACACCAAATAGATCATTTACATGGCCCAGAAAACTTCAGAATTGAAGTTTAGAAATTCTGTTTTCAGACAGATAATCTGTCGATTATGCGTGTGAAAATGTGGTGTAATATCTACCTGACCAGTAAATTCATCCCCGCTGTAAATCTCTGAATCAAGGATTATTTTCCACCCTGCTACAGACATAACTTTATGGCCAGAAAACAAATCTGGCAGAGGTTCACTTGCCAGCTGATCTTAAAAAGTTCCATTTCTTTGATTAAACACATCTATTTCTGCAGAGTTCAGTAAATGCGTGAATGGAACATCTGACGAGCTGTTGGCAGCACATTTATTTCTACAACACTCTGTAAATCTTCTTGTCTAGGCTGCCTCGATCCTCACATTTTCTTGTCCCTATTACTGTTCTTCACAGCAAGTCTGTGCCCTTCTCAGGCACTCAGACATTTGGTGGCTGCTTACAGACCTTCAGACGATGCCCTTTTGTGCTCTGTGAGATGTGCAATGATTGCTCAGAAATGCACTGCCTGGTGGGTCACATTGCTTAAACATTTTTAGGTGCTCAACCAGGAACTTTCAAGGAGTACCTATGATGCCTACATACCTGATAAAGCATTGACATTGCTGGAAAACGAGGACAAGGAGGGGAGCAGAGGTGAAGTAAATTTCTGCAGTAAAAAATGTCTGAGGAAGTCAGGCAAGGGTGCGGATGAAGTTTTCTAGGGAGCCACTTTTCACTGTCACCTGAATTTCCTGACAAGAAGATACACTCTTAATGAAAAATGCCACCCTGTCATCACGATCTGACTTAGAAACAAATAAAACAGCAAATTAACCAAGACAGCTTAAATGTGAAAAATTGCCCTCTGGCCCTGAAATTCCAGGTTTGTTTCCAGCAGGAAGAAGTAAAGCCACCAACAAAGGAGAAGAAATTTTCCTTTAAGGTTATATAGACTGTGGGATCTACACAGCAATGCATGTCAGCTGCTCATAGTGTAAGAAGAGGAATTACGGTTTGACAGCCCAATTTAAAATCAAGGAAGAGCAAAACCATAACACAGTGGTTTGTACAAAGTGCAGCACATTTCACAGTAGCAGAGACCGAAAGGAAGATGGTTCAAATGCTCTTGACAAATCAGAGAAACAGCCATAGAAGAATGGGGCAAAATTAAACAAGGACAAGTATAAAGTGATGTTGGAGCATTTAACTGCTCAAACACAGGAAGTGTGTGGCTAAACAGCAGTGTTGCAGAAACATGTTTAGGGGTTGCTGGATGAGAGTCCACATGGCTCTGTCATTGAGAAAAAAAGAAAACAATGCTGGAATTGATAAACAGGGTACAGAGGCTGCAAAACACACAGAATAATTCCCCTGCTCTCTGCCATGTCAACAAGGTGTCAAATGAGCACTGTATCCATTTCAAGAAAGAAGTGAAGCTAGTGAGAAGAAATCCAGAGACCAACAAAAACAATCAGTCTAGAAGACACAACGTAGAAGGAAAGGTTAAAATAATGAGATTTGTTTAGTGTAAGAAAAGACAGACACATTTAAAAAAAAAAAAGTAAAAAAAAAGTAGTACACATATATGGCATGGTGGAAGAGAAGCATTTCTTCTTGTCCAGAGTAGATGCAATTGAGCAGCAATGGGATGAAGTTCTGGGAGGCTCAAGACTCATTTACAAAAGGTAAGGACCACTGCAAATATAATAGAATCATAGAATGGTTTGAGTTGGAAGCAACCGTAAAGATCATCTAGTTCCAAACCCCCTGCCATGGGCAGGGACACCTCCCACTAGACCAGGTTGCTCTAGAGCCTCATCAAGCCTGGCCTTGAATACTTCCAGGGAGAGGGCATCCACAACTTCCCTGGGCAACCTGTTCTAGTGTCTCCCCACCCTCACTGTAAAGAGTTTCTTCCCAATATCTAATATAAATTTACCCTCTTCTAGCTTAAAGCTGCTTCCCTTGTCCTATCAATACAAACTCTTGTAAAAAGCCCTTCCACAGCTTTCTGGTAGGCCTCCTTCAGGTACTGGAAGGTTGCTATAAGGTGCCCCCAGAACCTCCTCTTCTCTAGACTGAACAGACCCAATTCTTGCAGCCTGTCCCCATATCAACAGGGACAGTCTGTCCCTGTTCGTATATCATGAAGCACCAGAAAAAAAAATGCCATGAGGAGCTATGTAACTATAAACACTGATTGCCCCTCAGAATGGGTTGGGCAAACGTGCTACAACAATCATTCATCCTACCTGCATTGTCATAACTCCACACACACAGGAGTGACACCTTCCAGCCCAATTTTTAGTGGATTCTGCATTCAACAGAATTAGAGGGAAAACCCTTGGGAGCAAGTGGAGGGGATTCTCTGCTTTCTCTCCAAAATACTTCATGTTTTCCCCTCTTTTAGGTCACTCTCAGCTTCACATTCAGAGATGCTTTTGGGTTGGAAAAGTTCACTACCAGCCACTGAATACTGTTTTCTAAGTACAGAGCCTAGCTTGGCACACATACAGAAAACGTACACACATTTTAGACCTGAATGTTTCATGCATCTTGCAGCTGCATCCCATCTAGATCATCCATTAGATTCTGAGGCCTTTCCTTAAATATTTGAGAAATGGTAGAGTAATTAAGGACTGACCTTGCTTTGTCCTAACATGGCTTCACAGACACACACAAGCCCCTCTGCCTTGTGCCGTTTTTCGTCCCCACGCTTCCTCCTTTGGAATTCCAGCATGGGCATCCCCTCACACCCCTGCACCGGGCTGCTCACAAACACCTCTCTGGTTCTGAGTTTTCCTTTCCTAGCTAAGACAGATACACTATTAGAAAGGGTCTCTGCTGCCCTCTTTCACCAATTAGTCCACTGAGTATGACAGAGCAGAGAGAGAGACTGAAGCCAGCACTCTGGGGAGAGGAGAGAGGGAGTAATAACATTGAAGAGACATCAGGCACTCAAATGGAGATGGCTAGAGAAGACTGATCAGAGACACAGGGTTTACAGAATTTAACCCTACCAGAGAACCAAACTTGAACTGAAAACAAGCTCAGATGAGGATTTCTTCTATTTTACTGGTCCGAATCTTGGTAAAAGTCCTACTGAATTCAATAGCTTCGGTCACAGCTAGATACAAACCAAGAAAAAGAGTAAGAGCAATTACTGCTTCACTTCCCTGATGATTTAATCAGTGATGTGCAAGGTGAGCATTAGTGTTGATCCCAGAACTAGGATCTCAGATGGAAAACCGAGAAGTCAGGAAAATGATTAATAACATCACCCATTCTAAAAAAAAAATCCCCCAAACAACAACCAAAACAGCAGCCATCACAGCCCAGTAAACCACTGTTTTCAGTAAATAATTCAACTGACATGATTGTGCTTAGGTCCTAAGTTAAGACCCTCACTGGAGTAACCTTAGCATCAATTAGCAGGAGTAACAAACACTCACAAGAAGGAACATTTGCATTCAACCTATTGCATCCACTGTCAATTTAGCAGGAGTAACAGAAGGATCATTGTCTGCATGTATGAGGACTAAGCCATTCAAAGTCCATGAGGACTCGTTCAGCACTGGGTGACTGGGCAATAAGACATCAATAAATGTAGGATAATGTGATTATGCCAAACTTCCCACACATGCATGTCTGGAGTACTGTGGGTAGTTCCGATCACTCCACCTAGGAGAGAATACAACAAAACTGGGAAGGGACAAAGATGGGAGATCAGCTTCTGATCACAGGAGACATGCAGGGTAGAGTGCAGTAATCTTCAGGGTGGAGAACAGCTATCTAAAGGAGACATTGCAATGAGACCTTTAAAATCATGGAGGAGACACACAAGGTAAATATTCAAGACACTGTTTTTCACAGCTGAGCTCTAGAACACCCAAAGACATTAGGTAGATAAAAATTGTAGCAAAAAGAGTAAAATTTCAACAGCTCTTAACTAAATTGAGGAAGACACTGCAAAAGGATATTATGAAGATAATAGAGCGAGTTGGGAAAAAACCCAAACTATCAGATTCTTCAAGAATAACGTGTTAGTGGTTATTCAACATGACAATCCAAATGTAAACTATAAGGTCAAATTGTCCATTACACTGAGTTTCTGAGCACAGCAGAGAATGTGGGGAAGGGGGAAGGAAACCAACCCTCCCCTAAAAATCAAGAATACCCAGTTTCGTTGCCCTTCTACAGGGAGTACTCTAACATCTCCTCAATTTTCCCAGCCACATCGAGCATTTGGGGATAATCAAAGTCCTGACTGCTCCAAATACGTCATCTTCTGTTGGTTGCCCTATGGGCTGAGACAATAGGCAACACTGTGGCTCCACAGGGAATTGTTTGATGGGAATCTCCAGCAGTTTCAGTTAGTGGCACGAGTGGACTGAGCAGATCAGAGAATTCAGATCCAGTAATTTAACTAACCCACCTTTGTTCTTTCTGTCACTAGCTCCAAGCACAAAACACCAGTTGGACTCAGCTGCTGGTTTTAATTTAAAGCATATACAGATTTTGCTGAGTATTATCAAGCAGGGCTTTGAAAGGGAGACCAAAAAAACACCTTCTATTAGTCACACTTCAAAAGTTATTTGTTTCTCTTGGAATGGGGCTGGAACACTGTCAGCTTCAGTGCTTAAACGACTCTTGTGGGATAGGGCAAGTTACTTGCCAACCCTCATGAAAGTACAGTAACTTCTAGAGTTACCAAGTCCTTCTAACTTTGTATGTTACTAAATATGATCTACCACTATAGAAAGCGTAGCACAACACATGAGGTAGCTTAGCAGATGCAGTCGGACAATGCTTTAGCCTAAAGAACATCACAAAAAACACCTAAGGGTCTCAAGACAACCTCAAACACACCTCGGGTCTAGCTGAACTATAGCCATTGCAATGTCTGAAAGTAGAGCAGCAAAGTCTGATTAATACAGAACAAACAAACCAAACTTATTTATATTCCCTTTGACATGGAATAGCCAAAGACACTCTGATCCAGTACCTCGAGTAAATTCAGGGTAGACCTGCATCGGCTGGTTGGTGATGCAAGGTCAATACCTCCTCGCTGGCTCCCTCCCTCCCTCATTGTGGAAGTCAGGCGCAGTTGTTGCGAAGCCAGCTTGGTGCCACTTGAAGACCTCCATGAAAAGAAGGTACACGCAAAGGCATGTCTGCAGCAGCCTTTTATCCCTGACACTCTGCAGCCTAAAGTTTGAGCTTGGCTTGGGGCTGGAAGGCAGAAATAACACGATCTCAATGGGGAAAATCTAACATACCCAGCAAGAAAGAATAACGCTGCAGTCCAGCCTTCAAAACAGATTTTCAAGGGGGAAGAAGGAAAACAGCCATGAATCAGTAGAAGAAATACGACTTTAAAGCCCTAACAAAGGGGAACAGATGGGAGCAGAGCAAAGTGTTCACAAACTTGAACTGGAATAACTGTCTCTTAATAAAACCTCTCCAAATATGAAAGATCCTCAGACATCTGCAATTAAATCCCCTATTAATCCCAACTATATTTTCAAGGCAGTTGAGCCAGGCTACTAATCGTGCTATCGACAGACTTCAAGCTGTACCAGCAGGACAGAGACAGCGAAATAGAAATGAGAAGAGCCAAAAGACAAACTTAAAACCCAGGGTGATGGGCTTGTTTTTTCCACCTACGTCTACACATAATTAAGATCCTCTGGTAGGTTTTATCTCGAAGTGCTGGAGGGTGTTAGGACTTCAGTGTTTCTGACTCACCCTGATTTCTTACATGCTCACAGGAATGAAGATAGGGAAAATATCACCACTTCTGTATTATGGAAACCTTGCAATTAATAATTGAGAATCTTTTTATCTCTCTCTCCCTTTTTCTTCCAGAACTAGAGTGCTCTCTTCAGCTTGTTAAGCTTAGTTCACTCCCACTGATAATTCACTAGAGATCATAATTTATGGACAATTGAAGCTGCAGAAACATCTCTTAGAAGGAATAGAGCAGATCCATAGCAACAATTCTTCAGGGGAATATTAATCCCCAGCTTTATGTAGTGCTAAGTGTACAATAGTAATCAGAACTTGAGTAGAAGCTGCTAATCATTGAGGGAAAAGGCTGTATAAAGAATTCATAATGGAATTAGCCTGCGGCAAACAAAGAAAGACAAAATTAAATCAGCCATCAAATTGCACCAAGGAATTTTAATTTACAGGTTAATGTAGGATTATGTAACTAATCACAGCTAACATTTTCAATGAACAACCAATAAAATTCTGCTCTTTTTTTTTTTTATTCCTGCTAATGGTATTCCAATAACACACTTTTATCACCATATAATGCGTTAAGAATGATTTTCTAAAATTCTAAAAATCTTCCAAAAAGCATTACGACTGAGCAATCAATGCAAAATGCTGGCTTTAAGTTAATTAGCATAAATATACATCTAGATGATCTACTGTTTGGTTCAAACCAATACAATAAAGTTCCTTTGAGTCTGCATAGGACAGATTTACATAACCAAATGTGCATAACTGTAGCTTTAAAATATATGCATGACTTCCAAAGAGGGAGATGCAGCAATACGAAAAGCCTCCAAATTAAATAAGTCAGACAACTTCTGAGTACTAAAGTGCATCAGCTAATTCTAAATAAAACCCTTATTATAGATTTTTATATCAATACAGCATATATATCCTATGACACATGCACAAAGGATTGCTCTAACAGAGTTTGGGCTGTTTATAATATGAACATCATAAAAAAGAATAAGGTTTCTAGGATAAAAAAGTTGATTTGCTTCCCCTTGAGAAAAAAAAAAAAAGAGAGACCTTGTATTTGACCCAGTTAAATTTTGATATCGGCCAATGCAAGGAGATTTAAGAAAAAAAAAAAAAAAAGACAAAGAGGAAGGAAAACCTCTCTGTTCTAAAAATGTATTTAAAGACCACTAGTTAACGTATGCAAATATACAGAAAAGACTCACATAACTCTTTGCACATTTTTAAAGGGAAACTCCAAAATTATACTGTGTGCTTCAAAACACATCAGCTTAATCAAAAAGATCTTTTTTGCAACATATGGCAGCATGAAATTTTTTATAAATGGAGTAAAAAGCACTTTCATAAGCTTTACTTCACTTAAGAGGAATGCTAGGAAGAAAGGCAACAGCATTCTTCCTGCATATGTTTTTCTTGTTCTGAACAATGTGGGAAAACCTCATTTTACTTTAATCTAACAGTTCATTTTATGGAAGCAGCAACATTCTGCCCATTTATTAGCATAGAGGGTCTGGGGTTGTGGGTTGCCTTCCCCCACCCCTTCCTTTTATAAAGTCTAATTTTAAGATGCACACTTCCAAAAAACATTATGGTGTCAATTGCACTACCCTTCAGCAATCCTGTAATAACTTTATTCAACCATTTCTAATTATAATTATATTTTCAATTCCTTTTAGCTATAGAAACTCTTTATCAATCAGAGCACAAGACAGAAAATTACTTTATTACAGCTACAGCTCGTTAGTCTGAGTGCTCTTAATGAAGCAGCCTCATAATCAGATGAAAATCATGCTGAAGAAAACTTGCATCATTAGTCTGGGCCTTAATTACCAAGAAATATAGTCACTAACAATGATACTCCATTTCATGATACGGTGCATGCACCTTCTACAGTACTTGCAATTAATAATTCCGCAGACTGCTACAGAATCTTTCTATTTATTCATAACAATGGAGGGGAAAAAATTCTAAATTTAATTGAGCAGCTCCGAATGCACTCTCTCACTCTCTCCTGCTCAGATTAAAATGTCAAAAGGCTAATATTCTATCTTACAATAATTCATCATTTTAATTACAGATTTTATGTATGTGAAATGTCCTTTTTTTTTTTTTTNTTTTCTCCTCATCTCGATCATTTAGGGTGACATTTTGGGGGGACATGCATATTGGAAAAATCTCTCCATGTATGGAGGTGGTCTATGCCACATAGAGCTGCAATGAACAGAAGAAAAAAGCATTTATTTTCATCGTGAGTGAACAAGGTCTGTGCTGTATAAGCTTCAGACATAAGCGCGAGACATTCATTTAAATTAATGATGGCCTTCATCCAATACACTTATCGGTAAGGATGGAAAGATTTCTGAGTGAGGAACACGTTGATCTCAAATTTTTTATGAATATGATCCATTATAGGGTTAGTAACTTCTGTACACAAGCCTCTTCTAATCCACTGCATTTTCTGTACGCTTTCACACTGAATACACTCCTCTTAATTCTCCAGTAAGCTTCCTGCACATGAAAGCATCAGGAAACGCAGTTTCTGAGAGTCCTCTTCGTCCAGCTAATGAACCCGCTAAAAGATCAGGTCGTAATCCTGAGCGCCGAACACCTGGAGTATATTTCATTCTAATACACAGCATGGAAAATGATTCCACAGGCTTCAGTGGGAACGTTCATGACTCACAGTGGTGCCCCTGAGATCTGTACCTGCTCCAGCTTTCTCCCTGTTGTGCCTTGTTGTCACTGAACCACGACGGGCTCCCAAGGGCGATAACGAATGCAGCTTTCCAGCGGATTAACCAATGCAGCGAGGGGGTACCGCTGCTCTGCCGGCTGCAAAGCTGCACGGCG
>WEIS01082713.1:10977-24783 GCA_013389965.1 Todus mexicanus
CACACATACACATATATTTAATCGGGAGCACTTGCCGCCTCGCCTTGTGCTTAGCAGCCCCTCCGGACCCCTCATCCAGCGCTGCCCCCACCGGGGTGAAACTGGATAAAATATGCGGCTCTGGGTAAAATATGGATTTATGGGGGAGCGGTGGGGTGTTCCCCTTCGCCTTTTTGTACCGCGTCCATCAGGTGCGCACAGAGCGAAGGGGAGAAGGCGGGGTGGCGTCCCCGGTCGGACCCCCCAGGCCCGGGCCTCGCTGCCGCCGCTGCCGGCCCGGTCGTGCCTGGGGGCCCGGCGCCCTCTGCTGGCCTCCCGCCCGCTGCTGCCGGTCGCAGGGAGGAACGCAGGTTCGAGCCCCGTCCCCGCTGCCCGAGTTCCCGCCACAGGGGGTGGCGCAGGCGGCCCTCGGGTTGTGCTCACCAACCCTTCCGGAGGAGTTAACAACAGCAGAGTAATCAAGCACCACACCAGCGCTCGGGTTACGGCTCTAAACCCCGACCGAAAAGCATCCAGAGGCTGGGACAAGCAATAGCAAACACCTGCCAACACCAATAATTAAAGCAAAAATAAGAGCTCACCTTGATGGGTGTGGGAGGCCAAGGGTCCCACGATGGCCTGTCAGGGCCGAGATCCAGCCAAGGTGGCAGAGCCAGAGCCTGGAAACCCTCCCTACCCATCCCTTGGGTACAGGGAGGTCCAGAGTCCTGGGAGCTCAGAGTGACGGGACCACAGCCGCTGAGCATCACATTCTCTGTAACATCAGTCACCAACCTTCAGGCCTTAAACCAGGAGGAGGACGCACATTCGCTGTCCCAGAGAAGTCGTATTGATATTTTACCTGCCCGTCTGCCTCTGCAGTCCAGACTTGGTGTTCTGGCCCATGTCACTGAACTACAGTTTGGTGATCAGATCCATCTAGGTTAGCACCTCTTCGCATTGTATCTTCTTAGCTCTTGTTCCAAATGACAATTGTATTTCCTTACTCCTCCTCTTCTTCCCCTAGAAGGATTTGTCCCAGCCTTAGGAACTAAATGTTCCTGTAGAAAAATGGAATTAGCCTGGCAAAGTCTGGCTTTGGTAGAAGCAGAATAGCTGTGGTTTCCCAAACCCACGTAAATCCAACCCGTAGGTATAAGCCACTCATCCGAGCTGCCATCCAACTGCTCCAAACGAGCACCATGCTGCCCAGGCTACTTGGCTGTGCACCCTCCTTGGCTGCATTCCGTGTGAGCGGCCAGGAGAGAAGCTCTAGCAAAAAGCAAGGAAACTCCAGACATGGAGCCAGCAGTCTGCTGCAGCGGTGAGAAAGACAGTTTTTCCTCAACTAAGACACGCCAAGTCTCCTGGTTCCCTGTGCCTCTTGCTGAAATTGCCTGCTATAAAATCCAGGTGGAATGTAATACGCTGTTTTTGAAGAAAAAAAAAAAAAAGAAGACTAAACCAAGACACACAGATTTCCTGAGTTTTCTTTGAGTAGGCTGTACACAGGGTCCTTGTTAAGCAGAGATTACAGGCAAGGGGCATGGTCTATGAGCTAAGAGAGCAGGCAAAGGTGCCATTTTGCTTGGCAAAGGGACCAGACGTGAAATACCATGCAGCAGTTGGAGCACAGCTACACTACACGATAGCCTTCAGTCACAGCACAGATACAACCCACTTCCACAACCCGTTACATCTTTAATGAAAATATAAATGTACACCCACGTGAGATGACTGCACTTCTCGCACGAAGATGGTTCTCATCCCCATCCTAGTTCTGTGCTTCACCTCAAGAGACCTGTAATGGTGCAGGAGCACCCACAAAAAGAGGGCAGGGGAAAGACAGGCACAGAGGGGTCCCAGACACAGACCTGCCCAGCTCTGGTGTAACTCTCAGCAGAAATGCCTTCTCAGGGTAGAGTGCATGACTGCTCTCCTCTGCCTTCTCCCAGCTGCAGCTGCGGACACTAAGGCCATCAGTGTTAACAGGGTTGCAAAAGAGACACACAGAAGCCAATACACCTTCACTGATCCCCAATTTGGCTGTTGCAAGACATGCAAGTCTCTCTCACCTGCAGGAGGCTATTCCTACCTGGCCAAAAAGACCATCCATCACCCACAAGATAGTTCATTTTCCTCCTACATCACCATTCCCCCACCTCTTCTCTTCCTGCACACAAGCAAGAATACATATTCTCTCCCTGTCCCCCCATGCTGTAAGAAGGGAACCATGGGGGGTTTTGGTGGTAGTGGTGGGGTATTCCTTTCGTTTGTATTTTTGACAAAGCCAGTGGGCGCAGAATGAGGCAAGCCCGTGCAAGCGTGCAGCAATACCACTGAGAGCTCCCATCAGCCCAAGTGGCACGTTGCCTGGGGACACTGATGAAATACTTGGGGCTTCTGCTTGACTACGCAAAAGATGCCCTTGAAATGGCTGGGTCGGGAGGAAAGGTGCAATGCAGGAAGAGGCAAGTGACAAACAGATGGCAAACCCCTGAAAGATCAGCCAAAAGTCATGACCCTTTCTGTTACTACGTCCATGCCCATGATCCAGCAAGACCACTTCACACCCTCACAACAGCTCAGGGATGGAGTTAGTAGACATTGCAAGTTTATCAGCTCTTCCTTCACAAGCATCTGCAGAACTACCCCCCAACCTATATCTTCAAAGCACTTTCAAGACTCTCGCCATGTGAAAACAGTCGGGAGCAGAGTTTTTTTGTTGCTGTTGAATGATTTTTTTTTCTCCCCCATTTTTGCACGACGACGTGGTTTATATTATTTGCTCAATGGGATCACTGCCTTCCCACTGAAGAGTCTATCTTAAATATCAGCACAGGTTGGTATTTTAAGAGTTATTTAAAATGTCACCAGTCACAGAATGTTTAATTATTGCAAACATCTTTCAAGAAATTCCACAGCGGGTTTCTTGCGTCAAGTGATTTATTTCAGATATAATTTCTGTTTAATTAATAGGGGATTTAGCTCTGACCTGGAGGGTGTGAGAACCAGCAGAGGAGCTGTAACTGAGGTAGGTTAACATTAAACCTGCCCATGCCTGTTGGAGGCTGAGGAAAAAAAAAAAATAATAATAATTGGGCTGGCACTTACTCAGCTGCTTCTACCCAGCATATTCTCATGTTGATTGCAATGGAAAATTTGTAAAGGCAAACAGAACTAGGGGGAAAAAAATTAATCACCAGAATATCAACATTGTGCTTTGTTATTTATTTTAACTATGTCTATAATTTGCTATAGAGTCTAATTATACCTAATTTTATCTGAGATAGTATCTGAGCCATGCTTTGTTGTTCGTATTCTCAGAGAGCAGTTTCTCAATCGCCCGGCCTGAATTTCCTTACACCTTGAGAACAATTGGAATCAAACATTGAAAAGCTATTTGGAGAGAGAGAGAAAAGAAAAAGAAAGAGAAAAAAACACCTAGTTTTAACAAAAGAAAAGAATAATTTACAAACATGGAAAATGCCTGATCTATGCTTTTCAAAACACCAGCTTACATCAGAACCAATTTTAATATCCTGTAAAAATCTCTTAGCATGACGCACATACAGCTGTCTAATATTGCTGCTTAAAATGCCCCCGCATTAAATAAGATTCTATGCTATAAAATTTTGCAAGGTGATAAAACAAACAAAAAAAGATATAAATAAATATAAGCCATCTGCATATTTTTTTTAACAAGCCATTTGGAAATGGATTTCATTTATATTTAGAATTGTTTTGAAGTGTTCTCTTTTTTGAAAATGTCCCAGTTACGGTATATTAGGTTTTCGGTAGAAAGATTAAAAGAGCTGACGCACAAATAAACATGCATACACACCCAGAGCAATTTCCAGAACTATGAGAGCATTTGATTCTTCAAGGATACTACAGCTGGCTTTTAGTCACATAAAAAGGGTTAGTGTGTGCAATCGGCAGCTCTGGAAAATGGATTCACGCACACAAAAATGCATTAAAACGACATTAATATTTTGGCAACAACCAACATAAGCCAGGAAACCGCGCTTCGGGCTGAACTTGCATCCTTAACTCCTTCCACAGCACTCGCTGAAAGGGTCTGTCACATTCTGCAGGAGCAGAAAGCCCGTCCTGGGGCTTCCAAAGGTCAGAGCAGAGACACCAAGGGGCACAGCCAGGGGAGGCAAAAGAGGGAACCGAGGTTTTTGGTATGACCCAGCTCCCATGGCATCATCTCCTCTGACAAAATCACACCACCTTGTTTCAGAGGTCCGTTCAGCCTAGCATCTCCACCTAAAAAGCTTTTCATTTAACTTCCCTGTATTACTTCTACTGCTTTGCACTCCTACCTCCTCTAGCACAGGACACTCGTAAGTGCTTTCTTGGGTGTTTGTTTCTAGCAGAGCCTCCCAATGCCAGTGAAGAAGGGATGCTACAGCACTGCCCCAAGCACCTGCACAACAACAAAAGAATTTTAAAGTTTCTCAAACTTGTGAAGAGCTTTGCATGGACCTCGCACCACTGCTCAGCACCTCAGGCACCCTCCCCTCTCAGATTGCCATCAGCCACACCCTTAACCCCAAAAGCTTATCTTGGTCTGTGGGTGAGCAGTATTTATCCTTCTGAACTCTTTTCAGTTCAGGATTCCCAGAAACCAAGTGAATTTTTCTTCGTCTCAACCTCACACCTAGAAGAACTAATAGTTTGGGCTATTTTTGCCTCCTATTTGCTTCCTCTCTACAAACCTATTCCTAAGATTCAAAATGGGTTCCTCTCCCCACCCCAATGTGAGGGTGGTGGTATAATACAAGGAGAAAAGGGCATTTTGTGCCAAATCAAGCAGGCAATGCGTAAGGGGGGTGGAGCTGTGACTTCTTTACTTTTGCCATTCCTTCTCCCAGTAAAGCAACAACTGCCAGGAATCATTATTAGAACCATTACAAAGTAGAGGGAAGTTAATTTTTAAAAGAAATTAAGCACCAAATTAGAACTACAGGCATTTTCATGCCTACTAGTAAACATCTGAGGGGTCATTTGTTTAATTTTAAATCATTCATTCTATTAATAAGCAAATACACTATTGACCAGATACCAAACATAATTCTTCTCCCTGAAAAGAGCCACTGAGAAAGTCAAGTTCATCATCATTAACAAAAAAAGGAGCTTTTATTGGACTTTCCCTTTCTATTTCATCATTTAATTACCTGATGCTAACATCTGATCAATGAGATCAAAGTTTGAACAAGCCAGGGATTTTTCAAAGACTCGCCTCTGGACAGAAAACTTGACATTTACAAGCCCAGCATTTTGCCTTTTTTGATGCCTAATTGCATTTCTGTACCAATCAACAGATACTGTAAGAGACCTCTACTCTCTTTGCTGTAGGATACAAGATCCAAATTCTTTATGCCCTTCCTTAAACTGAAGAAGGGTAGATTTAGATTGGACATTAGGAAGAAGTTCTTTACCATAAGGCTCGTAGAACAATGAAACTGGTTGCCCAAGGAGGTGGTGTGGGTCCCATCCCTGGAGATATTCAAGGTCAGGCTTGATGAGGCTCTGAGAAACCTGATCTAATCAAGGATGTCCCTGCTCAGTGCAGTGGGGTTGGACTAGACGACCTTTAGAGGTCCTTTCCAACTCAAGGTGTTCTATGATTCTGATTCCCTGGCATGCTTCTTCACAGCCTCTTTGTTGGCATCATCACAGCTCGCTCTCTGCTGTTTGGGATCTCAGATCTTCTAACAGCCAAACATTCCTGTTCCCCAGGCAAGGTGGGATGCAGGCATACAAACAGAGTGTTAATACAGCATTTAATAGGACTGGCCTGCTGAATCTGGCCCAAGACACCTATGGTTAAATCACGTCTGAACTCATCTGTAGAAATATATACCTGTCCATACCAACACCAGGCATACATGTTCGTGTGAACTGAGTTCCTCTAGAAAGCTTATTCAAGCCCCTTGGTTATTACCGATTTCAGCAAGATTGGCAAAGGATGCAAGAAATCAGGAGGCAATGTTACCAGAAAAAGGCTCAGCACAGAAGAGCTCATCCAGCAGAGCCATCAATCTTGCTGTCAGTGATGAGTCACCAGTCTCATTTTGGTACCCATCACAACAGCTGCCAACACTGAGCACTCACACCAGCTCCTGGCACAGGATACGCAGCAGAGACAAGACAGGAGAGACAAACAGAACTAGAGAAATGTAGGCCAAGACCCAGACAGGAAAAACTGTGCACAGGCTTGCAGACTATTGCACTTTTCCCTTTGTAGCACTGACAAACTCCACCAGGATGAACATCCTATGGTGACTTACAAATATATCTAGTTATTGAGACCTTACCAAGGTGGGACTGGAAGTTTTAGGATACATTTCTTCATACCATGAACCCCTGCATTTCAAAGTACTCGAGCTTCTTACTTGTTTAGCTTTTGAGGGTTTTTTTTCCTTTAAGGAAAGCCTTAATTGCTCAGTTGCTGCCTGAAAAAACAATCTGAGGAATTAAAGATCTGGAGGGAAATTATTATTATTTTAAAAAAAATTATTCTAAACTTTCATGTGTATTTTCACTTTGTAATTTTTAAGAAGATAAATAATTCCTTGCTATCTCTGAAATGAGGAGGTTGAAACAAACAAAAAAATGACATCATTGGCATCTCATCCCCAGTATCTCATCTAGGGGACAGCCACCTCTAAGCAACTCCTTCCCTTCCTATGCAACTTGCCTTATTCCATATTCTTCTTTCTGAAGATATCAAGTTTGGGTTTTCTTTCCTAGAAAAGAGGAAATACTAGAAATAAACAGAGGAACTTCATGTCTTCTCTGTACCTGCTTTCGCCAGCAGTCTTCATTCACTCAACCAAGGAGAAAAACTGTGGAGAAGCTGTATTTCAGGAAGAGAGGAAGGATTTAGAAGGAAAAACATCATCCTTTGGCTGTTTTCTGGATTAGTAGGTTCCCAATAAGAATACATGCTAAAGAAAGTAGCTGCCCAGGGAGTCAGAACTCTCCAAATGGAGGAGATATTTAAACAGCGAGACAGCAAGATGTTTTCAGTAAGGAAGAAGCTGAACAATTTTTCATGTTTTCCCTAGCCTCCTATTTTCAGCATCAAATTTTCCCAAAAGCAGTGATGTTACAGCACTCACAGTGTAGGAATATGAATTTTAGACAAGCAAAAGACAAAACAGGAGAGTTAAAGGGATAAATGTCTGAGATAAATGTAAAAATCACTTTCGGGAAGAATGTTTTCCCTTATGGGTTTGCCATCTCCTCCCAACAAGGACTGGAGAATGAGGAAACTCTGGTATTAGGAAACAACTTTGTCTTTTTTCTTCAGATCTACAGGCACACATAAAGAGCGTGTTCCAAATAATAAGCAAAATTAGAGCATTTTATTAAAGAAAAGGCATTGGGTACATGAAGCAAGCTTGAAGGTGTGCAATTCCAGATGGAAATCACTGAACAGGGCAATGTAGAACCTATCATGAATAGAGAATCAAGATAATGAAGGATGCTTCTATCCAAGTGGCATTGGCATTTAAGCAGGATTTTTTTTTAATCTTCAAACAAAAAACAAACATGAGCAAACAAAAAACAAACAAACAAACAAAACCAACACAACTTCCCCCAAAACTGAATCAGTTACAGGATTTGACCTCAGGGTTCAGCACAGAACCGTCCAGCACAAGAAAGTTATCCCCAATGCAGAAAAACAAAACCACAAGTAATTCTGAGTTTCTCCAAAACCCTAGATCTCCTCTTTGCTCACGAAGATACACAGTCACACATACGTGCTCTTGTTCTGGCTACACCAGCAATGCAGTTTCATAATCCCTGTCCTAAGGATGCTTCAGACACCACTCTGGTAGCCTTGGCTGATATACTGAGTATGGTCTCATTGAAGATCTGTGTCTCTTTCAAAGACCACAGAGGGACTTCAGTTGGGCTTGTTGCCAGATGGCACATCTGTGGATACACATCACCCACCTAGCAGGGATCTTCCTGAGTGAACTTAGCTGATTTGCTCATACAGGCTGACACAGTCATCCAAACTCTCTCAGATTCAGGCTCTGCTCTGTACTCTGCACAGGCAAGTGAGGAAGCTGGACTCCACTGAGAAACAGAGCAGGGAAAGGCTGTTTAATTACATTTAAAATATATGTTATGAAATTGCCTTTTAGAGCTTTGTAGAAGATGCTAAAATGGACTGATACACAGGCCAGAGTAAAAAGCACTTCCCTGGCCAGGAGCAGCAGGTGAAGGCAGGCAGCCCCTCCACTTCTTCCTTCCCCAGGGTCAGCTCCAATAACATGTTACTCCTCTCACTTCTTTCTTTTCTTCTCCTCTACATCTTCTATTGGTGTTTTTCTCCTTCATGCTACAGTAGAGGCAGTGAATGTTGATGAGGTGATAGTTGGTGTGATTCTAGCAAGGCAGCTTTTCAGATAATTTCTCATGACCTCAATATCCGAACGGTTCTTCTCAACACAGAATACAGACCTAGATACCCATATATCAGTAGGTATTTTCGTAGTCCATGGAAAAGTCTGAGGGGTAGGTACATTTTACAGGAGCCCTGATTTCTCTGCCTCTCACCCTTTATAACTTACTTGCAATCATTATCTTTGCTCCAAGGGTGCACATGTCTAATAGGTAGCCAAGACTACAGCAGGAAAAACAAAAGGTAAATTCCAGTAAAAGCATTATTACAAAATCTAGTCAAGCATTGTAAATAGAACTGCCATATTATTATTGAGAAAAGGTGTAGTGCTCATGCAAACTACATATTTGATTAGGATCTGAACTCTTTGCTGAACCATGAATCTGAAATAATTTAGGTGATACATATAAATTTAATTTCTTTGTTCAACATTCCATATCTGAAACGATGCACTGCAAATGTGCAGCTCTCACTGAAGTCTGCAAAATGAGTCTTCTTATAACTCGCCTATACTGTGTGGAAATAATCTGAAATAATCTTAAAGGAAAAGGAATAAACCTGTTTTAAAAACAGCTGAGTCCTTTAGATCGTATACCATAACCAATTTATGGAGATAAATGGAATTCAATATTAAAGAAATACTGGGGGTTTTTTTTCCCCTCCTGTGGAAAATTTAAATGCAGAAAGAAAAGAAAAGGAAAGAAAAAGAAAGAAAAAAATAAGAGAAAGAAAGAAGTGGTTTGAAAATACATAAGCAACACTTGGCTATTGTTTCTGTTGCCTGCTGGAAGGCTGCACCTTGTTTTCACCGGCCCAAGCTAGAGCAAGTGAGCTGATGGTGGAAATGACTCATTCAGTCTCTATAATGGAGATACACCAGCTATTGGACATCTTTATTTCTCATTCATTAAACGAGTCCACTGTCTACTGCTATGATAGCCATCAACAAAGACAGACGAGGAAATAAAAAAGGGGGAAAGAACAAGAAGGGGAATACAAATGAATATTATAGACTACTGTATGGGCCCTATTACTAAAAATGAATACAAAATACTTTAAAAAAATACATTAAGCAGGTATTGGCTTACAATGAGGTCAATATTGTGATTCATTTAACTCAAGGGACAATAAATCTTGATATTGACTGAAAACATAAGTCAATATGCGTACTGTTGTGTGCATTCCATTATAAAAACGAGATGGGGCGGGGGGGGGGGGTAAGTGTAATGGGCACTTTTAGAAGAAAATTAGTTTTGCCAAAAGATTTTTTTTTCTGCCTTTTAAATCCACCATTGCAGACCACTGCAGCTGTATGTTTGGTCCTCACCTTTAAGGTTGTAAGGTGGACTGAGGCTAGTGACCATCTCATCCCAGACATATTGCAAAGCTTCAACACAACTGGCAGTCCTAGAGGACCAGAAAAGGTGACAGGCTGCAGAAGACAGTGACCTTTAACTGTCTGATCTCTATAAGGGTCAGGCCTATTCCTGCCTTCTCCAGGGATAACTTCCATGAGCAGAAGTCAAATATAACCAAGGTTTTCATATTATGGAAGAAAGGAGTCAGAAGATCTCCGTCTACATTCCTTCCGGTTTAATCTGTGCTGAGCTGTCAGATTCCCCCAACCCACCTCTAATAAGGGTGCAGCAAACACTAAAGCTTGGTAGAGTTCATGCTGAATCTCAGTCTACCTCTACTCACATGGAGGCTTGTGAAAGCTTTGTCCCTTTTATTATCTGAAATAAAAATCAGGCAAGCAATGAATAACTAACTCGGGAAAAACCATCTGCAATCCCATGAATCATGGTGACATGTTCAACACAGCAACAGTAGCACTGATAAGCATTAGACCGTCTGTCTGCCACACGAACTGGTTGGGACAGCATTTCTCAGGTGAGAGGATGAAGCCTCTTTAAGACCCGGGCAATACAATTTTCTTTCCTGCTCCTTAGGGATATACCAATAGTTGGAGTAATTTTACTATCACTTCTGGACAAAACATAGATTCCTTCCAATGCTTTTCATGATCTGAAAGAAGTTTATTTAGAAAATAAATTTTTAAAAAACCAAACACCAAAACCTAACATTTTTAAAAAAGACCTCCCAGAGCATCTCCCACCTTGGACTCTATAAATGCAGCCTGGCACTGACACAAGACCAAGTCAGGAACCAGACAGGACAACTGAGGAGACCTCACAGCCCTCGTAGCTCTGGAAAGTTGTCAAAGAAAAGCCACGTTTCTGCAGAAACATTTTGATGTCAGCAGGCTGGTTGACCCAATGCATTGTTGTGCTGGAAAACCCCCAACTACTCCTGAACTGCAGACGCTGGGCTAACCTGCTTGGACTAAGTACAGTTATCATTCTTCATATGAGGTCTTCCAACATACTTCTCAAGGACCAGCTGGACCTTGTGCCACAGGGAACCCACATGCAGTTCCAGCTGGTCCCTTTAGCACCTGACCTCCTGAAACATTGTATGCACGTACAGGCCAACCTACTCCATGAACACTGAGCCTGCGTAGCGGAGACTTGCCAAAAATCACAGAGAAAAAAAAAGCTACATTGCTTTAAAAAGCCTTTATCTTGTAAAAGCAGCCTGTTTAACTGAAAGAAGTTGTACTATTATCAGTGAAAAGCTTCAACTGTCAAGTTTTCTGTGAGCTAGAGGAACAGCATGTGACATTCGGGGCAATTGCACAGCCCCAAGTGACTGACCTCTGAAGTCAACCAAGGTGAACAGCAAAACTTATTGACTCAATGTGACCACCTTGAGCCAGCCAGCAACTGAGGACAATCCCCTTTCTGACCTTATATCCAGATGTGCTGAAGGCTCACCATCACCACTAAACTCCCTTGGAAAAGGGGTGGCCACACACAGATAAGAGCTAAAAAAGTTCCTGTCCAATTTGTGGAATTGCAAAAGACAAATCACAGGAGCCATACGCAAGCACGCATAAGTTTAGTTCTTACACAGGCCAGGAAACACCTTTAACCCTGTATATGTATGTATACACAGATGTGTATATATACACATATCTCCAAGTGATGGTACTTCAGAACACAATCAACCACAGGGAGAAGGAAATCCAAGAAGAGATACCTGTAGTCACTGATGTCTGCATAAAAAATAGCGTGGTAACGCTCATGAAGTCATACTAGATAGGGCAAGACTTCTCACAAGACAAGCTTGATATCCCAGATAGCACCTATAGCCACAGACACAGGACTTCTCTCCCATGGGTTTGCAGGCCAACACCTCCCTCTTTGACCAGCTTTCATCCACACTAGCTCAGGGACAGACAGCAGGGATCAATATCCACATGCTGAGCTGTAACAACTGGGAGCACTCCTGAGTTAACCCATCTCAGAGAGAAGCCAAAAAGCTCCATGCCACTTGCATGCACAAAACGCAGAGGTTACAGAAACAAGGACCATGCACAAGTAAGTGAAAAATGCCTGCTGTTGTTTAAGGAATGATATATCCAGGCAGGCTCAGAGGCAGTGTACTGGGGCCAGGTACCACAAGCCACTTAGCTTCATCATTCCACTTAAACATCAAGCAAAGAGTGACAGACAGTGAAGTTATCGCTAATTTCCCCCAGCACTCTTATCTAGGGAAGTGTTAAGTAATGTCTGCCTCTCTCCAAGCCCAACAAATCCTTAAAGGGAAGTGAAATGGCACAGAGGCAATGACCCAATGAGGTTTCTGGCTTTATGTGACATCCTTCTTGATACGCAGCACTGATTTGCCTATCACTGTGGTGCTCATGACGAAGATAGTGCACAAGGATCAGACCAGCAGCAAAAGTGGAGGGAAGGACGTCTCACTAATTTTGATGGAAATGTCAGCAATCTGTTATCCTGTCAACCTAGTTTAATAAGCTTTCCCCCAACAGAAGGAGACAATTTCCCTGCGACAACCATCCTCATTGGGAAGCACAAATCAGAGCCTTGAATAAGATCCGTTTCAAACCTGAAGTCTTGCTGTAAGCAGTTTTTGACTCCACCAAGGCTAGATGCAGATCTTGGTTATGCTACTGCTTACACATTCTTCACCAGCATGTCAGCAGTTTACAGATGTGCTGCTACAACCAGAGCCTCCCGTGAAGCCCCCCCGAGATGAAAATCAGCACGTCTGTGTTTGTGTCTGTACAGACATTAACTGGGGTGGCTGCTTGCAAACAAACCCTGTGCCCTTTCATGCTGAGAGTCAAGAGCCTGGTGTCTTGCACACAAGGTGACTTTCAGGTGAGAGTCTTCAGCTTGCCTGGGCAGCTGCCAGCTGCCCTTTTGCAGTGGCACACTGGCTGTGAATCACGGTGGACTGGGACTGCAACTCCACCGCAACAGCATGCCCACGTGTCGTATGCACAGCCAACATATGGACAGGAGTTCTCGTAATTGGATCATGGCTCCTGTAGCACTTGCTCACAGCAGGTAATGAAGCTGGGATCACAGCTTAGCTGCAGCCCAGCCAAAGGACAACACTGGGATGTGGGAGATGAAGATAGTCACTTCCAGACACTGTGCAAACTTTACTGGTTTTAGCCATTGGCAGGTCAGAAAAAGATGGCTGCTCCCCTTCACTTAATAAAAAAGCTAACTCCCCAAAAGCCCTAAAAATCGAACAAAGGCATAACAAGCCACTGCTTTTCAAATCAAAAACCCTAGAATTTGTTCCTGTAAGAAAGCTTCAGGAGCCCTTATTCTTGTCATGAGTAAGAAGAAATCTCTTTATTTTTTCAAAGGCACTAATGTTTTTGGTCCCAAAGACTCACATAGACCCTCCTTGCTATACTTAGATAACCTCTCCCCAAGCCCAGGATGCCTCTGCAGCAAGCTAAGAGGCAGAGCAGCAGCACCTGCAGCCAGAGTCTCACTTGGCTTTGAAATCACTCTTCTTAGGTGCCAAGTGGAGGTTGGTTACAGAAACACTGACTGTATGGCTCTTCCCTGCTGCCCAGGTGTAAATTCACTTCTGCACTGACCCCCACCACGCAATTCCACTGCTAGCTGCTTCTATGCGACAAGATTCCAGCAAGCTCAGGCAATCATGGGAAGCCAAAGGTGAGTTCAGAAACTGTAGGCAGAGCCCCAGCTATTAACAGATTATTTATAGGGACATACATACACCTTCACTCATACCCATGTCCAGGCTGGGACCTCAATTGCTCTGCCAGGGTGAGGCCTTCCTGCGCATACCTTCATCTCCCACCACACTGCTCCTTCCTTCCTCCCTTGGGGCTCCCTGTGAGGCAAGACACCAGACACCCCAGTACAAAGCAGAGCATTCACCCTCCAGACTGGGGGAGGTTTGGATCTGTATGTGTTACTTCACAGCTCAGGCCCAGCTCAGCATAAAACACTCTGGTTTTCTTTCTTTCCTTTTTTTTT
>WEIS01082714.1:984-14499 GCA_013389965.1 Todus mexicanus
GGAGAAAATGTGGGAGCCGCTTGGTTGTGTTGCCCTTCAGCAGGTCAGGGTTACTTCCCTGGGTGGACGCTCTTACTGCACAGCTCAGGCTGTGCTTATTGGGCATTCTTCGTATAAACCTTCTTTAATGAGCTTTCTCTTTATCCGAGCCTGCAACTACTGATATCTATGCAGCCTGCAGAATTTTGAGTGTGCCTGTATAAGGCAAGTTGAGAATGTAAGGAAAGGTACGCTTGCAGGATAGTTTTTAGCAAGAAAATCTTCACTGGGTGTTTAAGTTGGGTGTGTGAATTTTTCATGCAAGTGCTCATAAAAATGTCACCTTTGAGTGGGGAACTGAGACTTACAGATTCATCAGCAGAAAAAATAGAGCAAAATACCTGATTGTTATTTTAAAGGTTGTACGATAAACAGATATAAAGTGATTTTAGTTTTATTTGTTTGGGGTTTTTTTCTGTCGGAAAAGGAAACTGCTGTCCCTGTCTTTAGAAGATGATGATGTCAGTTTATTCAAGTATAGGGGAAACCTGATACGTACTTCCTATCTTGAGCAAATCAGTCTTTGTGTCTCTTCTCCTGCTGGTAAACTGCCACAGATGCTAGTTTTGTTTACGAAGTTATTTGAGCTGTGATGATGGAAGAGCATTAAGTAAACCTTTCAATGCAAATGGTGGAGAGGATGACAATAAGGTGCTAAAACTTGTGCTTTGTATGAGATGGTTTAATGACTGGACTTAGAACTTTCACTTTACAAATTGCTCATAACCATACAGTCATTAGTGGCATGCTCCTTTCCTACAGGTCTAAGCTTTAATGGAAGCCTTGTCTTACATATTCCAGTTGAGAATTGCCCCCTTAGGGCTTTTATCTCTGTGTGCTTAAGGCAACCGAGGTGATAGCTGTGTCGTTTTCCAGAGCTGCAGGAATGTGAATGTAACGACTGGTGGTTTCAGGGTATATTATCTTCTGTATCATTTACTTATCTGAACTGTTGTTTCAGGAGAATGATCTCTACAACTTTCAGTTTGATTTGGATTTGATGTCTTGGGATTCAGACCTTTGGAACATTACAGGCAATGCTTATACAGGTAACAACGTTCTGTATTTTGCTGGTGTGACTATTCCCTCCCCCACCCCACAGGGGTGAGCTGTTATGAATCAAGGATAGGGGTAACTTCTGTGAAGCTATTTGATGCCGTGCAGCATCTAGCTCTGTGCTGAGAGGTCATGCAGCGTTTCTGTAGGATGGGTACAGCTGGGGATACATCCCTACAAGCTAAGCTGTTTATAGCATCTTTAATCTCTCTATGTTTTTTTGCTTCAGGAATTAAATAGCTGGTGTAGGGCAATGTGTAATACTGTGCGATACTCATCTCCCACTGCTAGAAGCTTGTGCAGTGAGATTTCTTTATCTGCTTCTTACAGATGAAAGCGTGAAGACAGAACCCTTATCGCCAGCTGCTTCTAATTGTTCAGTCCCTTCTCCGTCATCTGTGGACTCTCCAGTGCAGAATGTGCCTGTATGCAGAAATCTCCATGTAACACAGATAGCAGCACTCATTCAGCACCAGCCATGACAAACAAGAAGCCCAGTGGTTTATTTGTCTTGGAACAGCTTTTCTTTCCAACTCTTTCAGAAACAACTTCCCTTCAGTGATTCCTCCCTTTTCCCCCTTTTCTTCCTCCTTCTTTCCCCCCTTTCTCTCCGCTCCTTTTCCCCCTTTCTCTCCGCTCCTTTTCCCCCTTTCTCTCCGCTCCTTTTCCCCCTTTCTCTCCGCTCCTTTTCCCCCTTTCTCTCCGCTCCTTTTCCCCCTTTCTCTCCGCTCCTTTTCCCCCTTTCTCTCCGCTCCTTTTCCCCCTTTCTCTCCGCTCCTTTTCCCCCTTTCTCTCCGCTCCTTTTCCCCCTTTCTCTCCGCTCCTTTTCCCCCTTTCTCTCCGCTCCTTTTCCCCCTTTCTCTCCGCTCCTTTTCCCCCTTTCTCTCCGCTCCTTTTCCCCCTTTCTCTCCGCTCCTTTTCCCCCTTTCTCTCCGCTCCTTTTCCCCCTTTCTCTCCGCTCCTTTTCCCCCTTTCTCTCCGCTCCTTTTCCCCCTTTCTCTCCGCTCCTTTTCCCCCTTTCTCTCCGCTNTTCCCCCCCTTTTCCCTCCGCTCCTTTCCCCCTCTCCTGCTGTGACCCATTCTAAAAAGAGCATGATCCATTCTGTTTCCTCAGTTGTGTCTATTATCCTGGTTGCAAAAAAAAAAAGCCTTCTAAATACTTCTGAGTCTATCAGTTTTCGGCCTGTCTCCTGTTGCTCTGCTGATAGGGAGAAATACTTTGTTGGGTTTTAGTAGTACCATTGACCAGAATAAAACTGCAGGACAAAACTTTCCTAATTTGCTGCAGAGACTACACAGATGTTCTGAAAGGCAGTTATAACCTGACCTGCTAGTAGATACTTTTACACGTTGCTGAAGCATTAATCTCACGTGCTTTCTGTCTGCAGGATGATGTGGACTTCAGCTGTAGCTCGCAGATGTCTCCGATCTCTCTCTACAGCAAGAGCTGCAAAAGCCCTGCGTCCCCCGAAGGAGATGGAGAGAAGAAGGTTGCTGTCAGCATCGCTTCTCGGTCTGGTATGAGAGCTTGAGTTGCTTTGATTATCCAGTAAGAACGTGTGTTGTCTTGCATACAAATGTTTGACTAGCAGAGGCTAGTATATCCAGTTGTTTCTGACTTGAATTTGTGATCAGATGTGTCTGTTTAGCATATATTATAGACAGGTGAAAAAACCTTACACTAAAAAGCTGGGTTATTGCTGCTCAAATTCTTTATTTTATACTACCTGCTCCAACTTTGACTCATTCCTTTCCTAGCAAACAATTCTGCGAAGACCCTGAAGAGGTGTGCTCAGACAGCGTCCAGGCCTTTGATACAACCCAAACCCCTTTTGCCTGCTGTACCTAAAGCTCAGGCTAACACTGGCATCCCAGCTAAAACCATCATTATCCAGACTCTTCCCACACTCGTGCCGCTGCCAAAGCATCAGCCAGTTGTTAACATCCAGCCGGCGCCTCCTAAAGGTGGGTGAATTGTCTTGAATGACTTTTTTCACCCACAGGAAACCCTGACGCGGGATGGTGGGAACATGAGTTATGGCTTTTTATCTCGCTGAAAACAGCGTGAAGTAGGATGTCACAAAATACGCTAGAAGTTAAGAGAGCCACGTCAGGTATTAGAAAAGTTACTCACAGCTGCAAATCGATATTAACAAGAGTCAGGTCATTTCCTGCCCACTGATAATTCTTGATTCCTCCTGCTGCCCTGTAAAAGATATTTGAAGTAGCTTGAGCCTTCGTTTCTGTATCCAAGCGTTATTTCACTTGCGTTGCTGAAATGGGCAGCTGCAGTTGCTGGTTTTCACCAGCTGATGGCCGCAGTCTCTTGCAGTTGCTGTACAGGGACCCAGACGTGGAAGGAAATGGAGACAAATGCTTAAAGGCACGTATCTAGAAATCATTGCAACAGTGAAAAATTAGTCCTCGTTACTGATTGCTCCTCCATCAGGAGTTAAGCCAGAGCTGGAGGCAGAGACATTTGTTACAGCATGCTTGAGATTGCTAGACCGCTTAAAACATAGGTCAGCACAGTCAGCGTGACCTAGTTCTTATTCCTTCTGATGTTCCAGCTGATAAAATACCATCTGGAAGAATGAAAGTTGGGGATATGGATTTTTTTGGATATAAGCATAGCACTGTGAAGATCAGCAGCTTCTTTTCCCTGAAGAAAAGTCAGGAGTGTAGTTTCTGTGAGACACTGTAGAGGAAATACTTTGGGGGAAAGTATTTCCATGCCACATATTTACTTTCAGTGATGGTATGTTTAAAAATTCTATCGTGCTGCTTCTATAACAAAAACCATAAGGAACTTTTTCATTAATCAAGATCCCCTGCACGTGACAAGTTGGAGCTACCAGTTTGAAATAGGCCATTATCTTCAGAGGACCGTGAGGACCGTATTTACAATCCCTTTCATAAAAGCTTGAAGAAGAAAGGGTGGTCTTAGAGCATCACTTAATTTATACACAGAAAAAAAATGAAATAAGTTCACCGTTGAAGGTTGTTGAATAGAGTAAGTCTAATGTAACCTCTTCAAGATTATTTCTGCAAAAAGGACATGTAGTCCTACACCTTATACATAAAAGATCTTGGTGCTAGGGGAATTATTTCATTTTTCCGCTTCCAGAAGGTTGGGTAAATGCTGTAATACGTTGTCGTGCATTTTGGTTGGAATGCTCAGCTGGAATGTGCTGTTTCTGAAAGCTGGCGAGGTCATCCTGTTACAAAGGATTAGAGAGACGTTGATTTGTTTTCAGACAACAGAATATTACTTGAGCACCTGCTTGAGTTAAATGTAGTTGTTGGACTGAAATTTCTGGGAAGTGACTGTCTTGAATTCCATTTTGAACTGTCAAAATTACCTCATTTTTTGGGCTTGCTTTTCTTTAAGCTCTGTTCAGCTTGTGCATTAAATTTCTTACATGAGGCAACTTTTACAGAAATTGCTCTTAGTGTGAATTGAGGCTTCGACTTCTCTTCTGATTTTTTTTTTGCAGTTGTTTTTTCTCATTCATTTCCTTAATGCTGTTTCTGAACTGGTTTGTATAGTATGAGTCACCTCTGTGTAGTAAGGATGGACGAAAGGGAGGAGGAGGGTTGAGGTGAGCTGCCTGAGTGCTTTGAAAAAGTTACTAGAAGTGCATCAAGTATTAGCAATCACGAAATGAGTAATGTTTCTGACAAACGACTGCTGTTAACCATAAAGAGCTTTTAGGAGAGAGCTGGAATTACTGGATCCCTTTAATATGTGTACTTTTGGTTCGCAGAATGGATTAAGAGCCCTGCAAACTTTTGAGCTTTTTTTTTTTCGGGGTTTTTTTTTTTTTTTTCATTCCTACCCTGTGGAATATACTGGCACTGTGGAACTGCACTGGAGATAAAGTTTGTGTGGCGGGAGAGGAAGCAAAGCTTTCTACCTTCTGTATCAGTATTCCCCTACAAACTGGCTGGGTGCAAATCCATCGCACACCCTACGCTGAGCGCTCCTGTTTGTTCTCTCTCTTCTAGGTCAATCCGTGGTACTCCCCCAGGCCACTGTGGTACAGCTCCAGGCTTCTGGGGTGCTCCCCGCCTCCCAGCCAGTCATTGCTGTCACCGGGGGGACCACACCGCTTCACAATCCTACGGTGAATGCACTGCCTTCGACTGCTGGAAATGGCTCAGCAACCGGCAAAATAGCAGCGACTAAGCCCTTGCTTCAAAGCACCACGCCAGCGTTGGGGCTGGATGTAAGTTCTGGCTGTGTGATGATAGCTAATAGCGAAAGCTTTAAAACAGAATCACAGAATGTTTAAGGCTGGAAAAGACCTCTCGGATCATCGAGTCCAGCCTATGACCTCCCACCACGACCCACCTAAACCCTGCCACTAAGTGTGGCATCCAGTCTTTTTTTGAACACCTCCAGGGACGGTGACTCCACCACCTCCCTGGGCAGCCCATCCCAGGGTTTAATAACCCTTTCTGTGAGGAAGTGCTTCCTAATGTCCAACCTAAGACCATTTTCAGTTACCTGCATCTAGGCTATAATGGGAGAACCAGGTCCCTTCAGAGTCTCAGGAGCTTGTCTAATGGGATTTCTAACAGTAAACAAGGAATTTGACAGCTTGGCAAAGAATGGGGAGGAACAGCTTGATATCTGCTTGCCTAGCTGGATTTGCAGACCAGGTACACAAGCATTGTGGCAGAAGACGGTGCTGATATTTTATTTCCTTTGCTCGTCTTCTCAGTGGCTGGAGCTCTCTTATGCACAGGAAGATTTGACACCTCTGATTTTTGATCAGTGCTAAACCGATTACTAATCCATATAATAAAAACACTCCTTTGGAAGTAGATGAATTGGAAACACCAGCAGTAGGCCTGATTCTTTTTCCATCCCCTTGATCTCCCCAGATCTCACTCATGATTTTTAGAAACTGCAGTTATTGAGCTTCATATGATCCTAATCTCTTCAGGCTCCCTTTTGATCATATACTGGATGAGCAGGAAAGGGGTAAACTCTCAACAGTTGCTGCACACGTAAATGATTTTTTCCACAGTAGCTCACAGTAAGCAGTAGGTGTAAACAGAAATAGCTTTGGAGATGTGCGGGGGGTTTTTTCTTCCCCTTCAGCTTTTACATCTGAACTAAACTTGATTTAGTTCCTAGTAGTTTGCAGCTGCTTTGGTTGCAGTCTGTTGTCCAAAGGGAGATGCTGTTATGGCAAGTACTGAAGCTTCTTGTTTGCGGCTTTTAAATTCTCAGGGTTTGTTGTCCAGCGTGGTATTCCCAGCACAGTTGTCGTGAGCTGAGGTCCAATCGCACCTCTCAGTGTGAGGAAGAAAACGCTGGTGTCCATTCACATGCAGTTTTACAGTATAGTCACCCACTTACTAGCAGCGCAGGACGCTGTTTCGCAAAGGCTGCTTTGGAGTGTGAGAACTGCCACTCAGGCTTGATGCTAAATTTTTCTCACTATTGATGTTTGTTTGCGCGCATTTTTAAAATGAAAAATTATTTGCTTCAAATAATTCAGCAGCCAAACCGAATTGGAAACTTAATCTTGAATTTGCAGAAAACTAACCGAGATCTGTCAGTAGATCAGTTAAGAGTGCTGCTGTGCAAAGCCAAACTGAGGAGACCTGTCAGGAGTCTATGGATTTGTGACTCCCTGTAACTGGGGCTGGCCTGGCACCACGCCGCTCTCTGAATATAAGGTTTAGTTGACAAAACCCCCTTATTGTATAGCCGTTTGGTAGGCACATCTGTGACAGTCAGTACTCAAAGGTAGCTGGGGTGGTGAATAGCCGTTTGGTTTGGACCATGGTTGTGTGGGTATTTCCCCAGGAGCCTTTTTTAGGGAGGCAGTTTTAAGTCTTGGTGTCGTCTTAAGTGCTGCACATCTTACCTGTGTTTATTGAAACGTGAAAAACCAGTTGCGACTGCTCTTTGGCACATTCTGTGAAATAGTGCTTTGAAAAAGGGCAAAATGTTTCAGGATCCAGCTGGCACCAGCAGGGTTAAAACCTCTTGCGACTGCCCTAGACGCCATGTGGGGCGCTGAGAGCTGCACAGATGTAGCTGTCAGTTGAGCTCTGTACCACGTGTTTTTGTTTGCTAATCTAAGCAGATGTTGCAGGATAAAAAGAAACGCTGCAGGACTTTCTTTTGGGCTTAGGAGGGATAAACTGTCAGCTTAGCACTCAGCCTGTGCAACAGGTGAGGCTGAGATGGGCTGATAGCAAGCTGCACGTGAGAGGCCGACATTGTACCTGTCCCCATGGCACATGTTCACACAGCCTGTCAGCTGCGGGGAAGCACCAGCCTTGCGGCGTGGTCGCTCTTCACTAGGAAACTGGTGAAGAACTTGCCGCTAGGAAACTGGAGAAGAAATGCTGCCTAAGCACAACACTCTTCCAGTTGAAGCAAACTCTTAGCTGAGAAAGCAGATTGCCTTTCCTGTTGCGATTAAATGATGTGAGGGCATCAACAGTAGGTGTGTGATGGAATCTAGTTGAGTTGTGTCCTTACAGGGTCTTTCTCTCATGCTTCGACTCTGTAGTGAGGAAGGATTTAATTCTGCCTCCCAGTTCCGTGGATAAAAAAGTTATTGAAAATTTGGAAAAAATCAGGTTGCACAAAATCGCTTCAACACAAGTGTGGAGTTCTATGAAAGAATCCTGTTTTCTGTGCAGTACATTGGGAATTTTAACATGAAATAAACACGTTAATGAACTTGTGTTCTGCTGAGTTAGAGACAGGAAAACCCGTATCTTTCATGCGAAGAGAGAAAACACGTGCATGGTCTTTGTATTCCCGCATGTAAGATACATCTTCAAAGACAGCAGCTGTCATAAGCTGAGGGAAGAAGCCAGGCAATGTCAAGTTGAACTGGTTTGTACTTTCAGTTCTTTGTTAACTTCGCTGATGTGCGCACCAAAAACTGTGAAGGGTGAGAGACGTTCTTGCCACCTTGTGCTAGAAATGCTGCTTGCGGTGGAAGAGAGGTTGAATTTTGCTCTGAACTTGGGTTTTCTTTGGAAGATTAAATCGAGGTAGTAGTGTTTATTTGTAAAGTGCATGACTCCGTAAAGACTGTGGAGAGGGCAATCTGAATCTAGTTAGTACTGTTTGAAGCAAGGTTTTGCAATGAACCTTCTACTTCTCCATACTTACGACATCTTTGTGTGTGTTGGTGGTGTCGTTTTTAAAGCTGGGAAGCAAAAATTGCGTTACTGATTGAGGTTTGCTTTTATTGCCAGCGTTTCCCCTTTATGGTCTGCGTTTCCTGAGAGCTAGAAGTTGCTATCTTGAGTGGTAAATTAATACGATACAACCTACGAAAAGGGAGGCTGCCAAAGAAGTTAGAAGAGGTGTTTGCTACGTCGAATCTGTGCTCAGCGCTTTCTGCAAAGCAGTGTTGCTCAAGCAGTCCGACGTGTTAAATTAGTTCCTCACTCTTTTTTGATTATCAAACTGCTCAGGCAAGGAGCATGTTTATCTTGTTGCCAAGCCAGCTAGGTATTGCTTAGTGCCAGAAGATTCCAGAGTCGAGCATTGCTGCCCTATTTCACACGCATAACTCTTTCCGTATCCTGCGCTGGATTTAGGTGGGATCAGGTGTGCAACCATGGCTTATTCCCCAGAAAAGCCAGGCAGGCACTAGAGGGTTGCCCAAGGACCTTCAGCTGTTTTAGGGGACTGTCCGCTAAAATAACTCAAGCACACGAATCGTTGGGTTTCGTTTAAGCAAGCTTAAGAAATGAACGGGAGCAAAGCTGGTGTGGCATGGACCAAAATGCCATTATTGCACAGAGTACCTCGAATCAAACTGGGGCCTGCTGCTGTTCCTGTCTGCATTTGGAGAACGCTGAGTAAGGGATGGCAGTCTGGAGAAGTGACATCTGAAATGTAGCTAGCAGGGTCTGAAACGGTGATAAATGTACCACAGGATGTATTCTTAGTGTGCAAACGCCGCACTGGTGCTTTGACTCCGTGCTTTCTCCACGGAAGCAGGTAGATTTGCCAGGGGTTCCAGACACTGAGTCAGAAGCTATCCAGTAGTGAATAATCCTGAACAGGTCTGCAGACCAGAGCGGATGTAAACAATTTGGTCTTCTCTGTTTTGACTTCATGATGCAAAACTTCTGTTTAAAAAGAGGAATGCAACTACTTGTTTGGAGTATCGCGCAACTCAAGCCAAAGCTGCTGCATGAACTCATTCTTTATTGACAGTTGAAGCGATCCTGGCCCCAAATCGATGTGTTCCGTGCACTGTGGTCTTTGGCCAGCCTCAAGACGTTGGGTTTTTTTCCAAAGTTGTTATATGTCGGCAGAAGTCTTCTTACGTAAAGTATCGTAGTCCTTAAAAAATTCAAGACAAAGCTTAGTGTTAGTGAAAATATGTTAAAATATTTTCCTTCCCCATTCTCTGCTACAGAGAGAAACTGGGGTAAGTGCAGACAGCTTTGCTTTTGCAGATCTTGTTGGTGGCAGCAGACTAGACGTGTAATAAATGATCTTTACAGAGAGCAATTAGATCAACATGGAGACAGCCCAAAATATTAATGCACTGTAACATGTTTCCTTAGTCTTTGTCACCGGACTGCAGTATCATGAAGGAGAATGACTTCTTCAGACAGCCTTTAAGCCAATTTTGTTTGCAGACACAAAAGCCCTAGAGCAACATATTGTTTGTGTGGGGGTATATACGGGGAGAGAGTCAGAAAGCTACAGTTAAGGTGTTTCAAGCAGCCAGGCCTTAACTGGAGCACACCATCTGAACTCGTCAGTGTTACTCTTCTGTGCGCTGTTTATTTTTTTCCTAGGCTGATACTTGTAGAACACTTCTTATCTTTTTTTCTTTAGCTTTCGTGCTCTAATAGATACGAGTTACTCCAGTGCATGTGTTGGTAGCTACTGGAGAAGATTTATTTCTGTGTAAGATAAACCAGTTCTCTTTCAATGTATGCATTATTAAGGGCACAATCTGTTGGAACGTAATGATGTGATGGAAGTCTTCTCTTTTTAATCAAGACAGAGTTGCTGTTGCTTATCTGTGGGAGAAAAGGAACTCAGCAGAGTAGTGTTTCGATTTAGGATTTCAGGCGGCTTCGTGTAGCTCTGGAGTATCGATCATCGTTACCCTTGTCAGAAGCAAGATGCTTTCAGTCTAGGTCGTCCCACTCAGTGTAAACCGCAAAATGAGTGAGTGGTAAGAGCTGATAGACTGTTCCTGCTTCGGGGAAAAAATCAGTCATCAAGACTGTTGGAGGGTGAGGAGGGGTTCCTTTGAACTGTCCTGGTCTGGTCTTGCAGACTGAATGCCTGCTAGTGGTTGGAGTGAATTATGTGCCCTCCTGGAGTGTATTTGTTGGTTTAACTTCATCCAGAAGGAATCCAGTTTGTGTGCTCTATCAGAGACTGGGCTGTGATGTGAACCAAAGTGTATTAAGTGGGACAATCAGGAAGTGTGCATCAAAGCCGCACTCCTGTTCTGAATTAAAATGCTAGCGTCGATGCACGCAGAGACTGCATTTAAACTGCCATGTAAGTGCTTTATACACATCAAGTGAGCAATCTGAGGTCAGCAACAGTATTTGAAATCTCAAAAAAACTACGTAACGGAGCTGGAAAAGTTACAGAAACAAGTTAATCAATGTGGAAATGGCTTCCGTACAGGACAGACTGAAAAACCGTGGGACTTTCCAGTCTGGGATTTGATTGATTAAATTAAACTGCTGCTCGAGTGTCAATTTTATGCCACCTACACATAGAAGGTTGAGGAGGCAGGAGAAATCGGAGACAGTGCAGGACCAGTTTTTCCATTATCTGTGAGCTCTAACTCTTGGAGGTGTACTGTGATTCCTAGTTACCCCTCTACTGGCATTTGAAGCACAGTGTGGGGAGCTATCTCTGCAGGCTTTTGACAAAGCAGGGGAGCAGAGATTATGCAAGAAGTAGAGTCCCTTTTAACTTGTGGATCATTAACAGGCCTTTGTATCGTTTTTGCAGATCAATGTCTTGAGAAGGCAGCAGCGCATGATCAAAAACCGGGAGTCGGCCTTTCAGTCACGGAAGAAAAAGAAAGAATACATGTTGGGACTGGAGGCGAGGCTGGAGGCAGCCTTGCTGGAGAACGAGAAACTCAAGAAAGAAAACAGCACCCTGAAAAGGCAGCTGGATGAAGTAGTGTTAGAGGTGAGAGGCTGTGATGAAGATCTGACTTTATCAAGGCAATTGCTCAGGTGGAAGGCACTTGAACAGTATCATGGAAATGTTGACTGGAGGAGTTGTGGGGGTTTCCAGCCCAGCCTCCCACTGTGAGCAGGACTTCCACCAACTCTAGGCTGGGACAGCTGTCTCGTTATCTAGTTGACTTTTAATCCTTTATTTCATGGTGCTTCTGAAGATTTCGCTGAGAAGATAGCCTGGATAGAAGCTGAATATAATGTCCAAAGAAAAGAGTTTTATTTTTAAGTAGTCCTGCTGCGTATTCATATGTAATTAGGCAAATATCTATAAAGCATGCAGAGTTTGCTGTATTTAGCTTCTGACATACCTTTGCATGTGTGTTCACCTTTTTTATTGCATGTCTTCTCTTATTTTCCTGTCTAGAACCAGAAGCTCAAAGTACCATCTCCAAAGAGAAGGACCTTGTGTGTGATGGTGATACTGGCTTTCATAATGTTGAATTATGGTCCATTGAGGTAAGCTGCTCTAGGAATTCTTCTTTGCATAGCAAGTTTGCTGGCCTGTGATTTTTGTCTGAATCTTTAATACAAGTGTTTTAAAGCCTTGATCTTGAAACGTGACCTTTGTCCTTCAATCTCCTCCTGCACAAGACGAGACTCACGTGTATAATGGTTCCTCTTTCGGAATCCTTCTGGCAACAAGAGACCTTATACTTTTACAAGGTCTTGTACTTTTAACTTCTCTTGGCCTGGCATTTTGTTAATCAGTGCAGCGTACGGCAGTTTGGCTGCTCCACTTATACCTGAAGAGATTAAAGAGCTCTGTTTAGACAAAAAGTCACAGGGTTTTGAGAGCTCATCTGCTTGTTTATACCTGCGCTAATCTCAAGAGCTGTGAGTCTAAGCTGCTTCCAGTACCCGATGCAGGAAATCCCACTGTTTGTTCCAGTTGCTGTGCCAGAATTAGGTGATCTGCATCAGCACTGCATTTAGGCAGTCAAGAGAAAGGTAATTGCAAATTTCCAAGGAATTACTCTGATCTTTCAGCTTTGCTTCCCCCCACTCCTCTCAGCAGAATAAATGCTTACACTGCAATTAGAATACTAGACTGTATCAAGGTGATGTGAAAGTTAGTTGTGCAATACCCTTTGAAAGGCTCAGAATGTGGGATATACAGACCATTGCTTAAGATTTCACTCCTCCCATACACATTTCCTCCTTTTTTTATAGAGGTGACACTGAATGGTAGCTCCATGACCTTAATAGTCGTGCTTGCTGTTCTGCTTTGCCCTTAGCAACAGAAACTTCCAATACATGTGATGTTTTTCGGTTCCTGGAGCTTCTTCTGAAAATAAATAATTAGTTTTTATAACATTCATGTTAGCTTATAGTTCAGCAAAAGTACTTTTTTTGCTCCTGAGTAAGCTAACCATGAAATACCTAATTTCTATCCAGTGATCAACTGCAGATAAATCAGATTTTGAACTTTTTGATGGTGTTGCCATTTCTCCTGTGTAGGAAATCATTTCACTCACACCTGTATGGAGGTGTGACAGCATTCAGACACAGGATGTTTTGATTCAAACATATTAGCAGTGAATGTTTTATTATTTAAACCAAATGAGCCACTGCAAAGAGAAAGTGACATCCAGAAAACCAGCAAAATCATGGCAAATTCACCCACTGAATTCTGTAGCAGACTTTGAAAATCCCTTAGAATCATAGAATCATAGAATAATTAAGGCTGGAAAAGACCTCTGAGATCATCGAGTCCAGCCTAGGACCTACCACCACCACTCAGCTAAACCCTGCCACTAAGTGTGGCATCCAGTCTGGCCTTAAACACCTCCAGCGACGGTGACTCCACCACCTCCCTGGGCAGCCCATTCCAGTGTTTTATCCTCCTTGCTGTGAGGAAGAGCTTCCCAATATCCAACCTAAACCTCCCCTGGTGCAGCTTCAGGCTGTGCCCTCTTGTCCTGTCACAAATCGCCTGAGAGAAGAGCCCATCCCCCTCCTCTCTACAGCTTCCCTTCAGGTGCAAGATGCTTCTCAGATCCTTAGTTGGAAGTTGGTAGGATTATTTGAAGGCTAGAGGTAGACCAAAAGAACAGATACATAGTTTTTCTCCTAAATTGTCCATTTCTATTAAATCAGAGGAAGCAGTTGGCTTGTTCTGGGACGGGGATGTGAAGCTGAAGGACAGGCAGCCCTCCAAACCCTCTCTGGCCTGCAGCAGGTCAGTAGAGG
>WEIS01082714.1:15586-70088 GCA_013389965.1 Todus mexicanus
CTTCCCCTCCTTCCCCTCCTTCCCCTCCTTCCCCTCCTCCATTTCCACATTTCTGTTACACTCTTCCTGGGTAGTAACCAGATCTGAAAATGTGCTAAACAAGCCAAAACAAAAGGAAACCAAGCACACGTTCTAGTCTAAACAAGCTGTGTATTTATTTTGGAAATATTTTTCTTTTGTTTCTCTTTCCTGATCCCATTTAAATATAAAGTGTCTCGTGTGTTTGTGGTTGGTGGTTTTTTTTAATGCAAGTCCTACATGTGATAGTAAAATATTTACAGGAAACTAACCCAAGTAATGTATAAAGAGTAGGGAAAGGAGAAATATTACAGAAGATGCAACAAGTAAATATTCTGCATCTCTGCTTCTTGGGGCAGCAGCAGCCAAGCACGTAAGCCAGATATTTGCTAGTGGCCCTAGCATTATTTGCTTGGCTTTCAAAAATGTTCTACCAGTTATTTCTTCCCCCTGATCAGGCTGCTCAGGCTTACATGGTGGGCATCATCTAACAACAGTCTTAGAGCATTTATAAAGATGTCAGCCAGCCACAATGTGTCCGAAATACCACTTCTGATATTTAGTCAAGAGAAAACGAAGAAAAACCCGAAATTAGGAAGAGGAGAAGGAGATCTGCGAAGAAATTGGAACAGGGAGTTTAAGAAGGTGGTGTGATTTCTGTTTCCTTAAATTAATTCTGTTTGTTTCTTAGAAGTTGGCCACCTCTGTATGGCTGGAACCCCTTTCAAACTGGAAAACAAACTTGATGATGTAACCAAAAGTTCTTAAGCTGTATTTGTGGTGGAGGATGTCTGAGGTGGTGATTGATGGAGCTAAGTAAAGCTGCTGCTTCAGAATCTCGTGTCCTCTTGACCTGCAGCAGCTGCGCTAGAATTGCCGGCCTTTTGTAGGGACTTCATTGCAGCTCCTCTCTAGAGTGTCCTGATGGGTTTTCCTCTACTTTCCAGGACTATCCTGGAAAGTGAATAATCTATTAAAAGTTCAGATCCACCGAGCGATCCGCAAATAACGACACCAGCCTGGGTGGCTGAGAAATGTGATTTGTCTGCTCTTGCCATAGACTGCAACAAATGAAGCAGTGGTGACTTTTGACTCCTGAAAGACTTAGGGGTGTGTCTCATTTCTTAGAGCAGTAGCACAAACGTTGCGGGAGGGGGGAGCAGAAGCGGTGAGATTAATCATCTCTTACGAAAAGCACTGAAATCACCCAAGGGTTGTTCAGCTGCCTGCTCCTGCAGTTTGCTGCTTGTAAGGATCGAGTAAGCGAAACACAAGTCTTTCATCAGCACCTAGATTAGCATCCTGCTGAGTCTACAGGCTGCTAGTCACTACTAACGTAACCTGCTGAGCTTCTGGAGCTGGCGTGGTTTGCGTTGCTGGAAGCACCATCCGTTGAGCAGAGCTGTATTGGTGCTTAGAGCCCTTGCTCAAACTGAGCAATCTGAAGTTGGTGTGTGGGAGAGCGGGGCTGTTGTGAGCTTTGGTGCATTCGGCAGCGGTTTTGTGCAAGCTTGCTCATGTTTGAGCCTTAATGTTGGTGGACTTCTTGATTAAAGAAGCAGACTTGTCTTAGGGCAAGAAGGAACCTGGGGGGATGCCTTGGTGGTGGGATGTCAGGAAGTTAGAGAAATAATTTTGTAGTTCCCAGTATTTTCTTTTTTTTTTCCTATTGGCTTAACAATTCCTCCTGATCACATGTGTTTCCATTCCAGTGCAAAGTCAGGCAGATTAGTTGAAACCACCAGTGGTTTGCAGTGTAGTGGAGGAGGAGCTCCCCAACCAGGCTCCTCACTTGGCCATTGCCACCTTCTAGCTGAGCCTGCTCTGGGAGTGGTGCTGAACTGCAAGCATTAAATGTTGTACCCATGAGCTGTGATTTCCCGCAGCTACAAGTGGGATAGTGGTGTCTAAACTTGCGCTGGCTGCTTGAAGCATCTCTGAAAGATCTTGTGAGAGCACAGAACTGTAAGTCGTGGGCTGTACACTAGGGCGAGTTTCTTACTCTCAGTTCATGCAGTTGTGACCTCTTTTGCACTCAGTGAAGGACGGAAAAGGCTGGTTTCTCTGCTTTTTGCGCGCCTCAATACCCTTCCACACATCTTCAGGAGGTTAATATGTGATGTATACCTGAAGTATACCAAGAGGCGCATGTATGCATGGTGACAGTCAAAGGGCTGTTAATTTCTCACACACCAGTAGAGAAGAACTGGGGAAATGCAAAGAAAAAACTTTGAGATGAGTGCAAGAGGCGTGCAACAGTGCCTTGTTAGCCAGCTCCTTCTGGCTGCCAAGGAAGTACAGAGCCCTCTGAGGGTTTTAGCAAAACCGTCAGAAGCTCTGGAAGACGTTTGTGGCTCTTAACACTTCTAATATGGGAAACTTACTTCCATGTCTGTGACGCTGAAAGAGTAAGTTTCAGTGCTGAGTTCAGGGTACGTTTGTGTTGGAGGTGGCCCAAAGCTACAAAACTGCTTCTGCAGCACACCTTTGGTCCTGTGCTGCAGTGTCTCCTTGAAGAGAGAGAAAGAGAGAAATCAAGAGGAAGAGGGCAGATTGAGTCATGTGGGCTCGGGTTCAGGTTCCAGACCTTGCAGTACCTCACTTGATAGGTCAGTGCTTGAATAAAATTCAATGCTCTTGATTTTCGTACAAACTAAACTGCAGGAGCAGGAAGTGATTCCTTCCTCTTTCCGCTGCTGATCACAGCCACATGTTCATCCTGGCAGAGCTGGGCCTTGGCTGGGCTCTGCTCGCTTGCCTTGTCCTGCTGCTGGGGCAGTTGCAGAGCCTGTGCAGAATCCCAGACACACTCACTGGTAACTCACCCCTTTTGTCCAGATGTTCCTCTGCCGGGCTAGGAGTGAAATGCAGAAAGATTTTGCCCTGAGTGAACGTGGCAGTTAAGACTGCTGGCGTCAGGCCTGCTCAAGCTTTGGCAATAAAGGCCAGCCCGCTTCCAGATAACTGTAGATAGTTTTCTAAGCAAAAGTAAATGCTCTAGGTGTCAATACTTGCTTTCTTCCTTTCTCTTTGAACAGCTTTATAAAAAATAAATCGCTTTTTAAAGAAAGCAAAGCACAAGAAAACCACAAGAGATCGTCCCTCCAGTTTATTTAGGCTGCTTTCCTCATCCTCCCCAGCAGGGGGAAGAGACTGGGTTCCTCTCACTAGCTAGAGGGTAGCTCTGGAGCAGCATGGCAGGAGAAGGTAGTGCCCTGCCGTCAGCAGATGGTGCCCTCATCAGGAATAAGAAATGAGAAATACTTTCCAGAGAACGTTTGGCACTGTGGCACCCTTGTCTGGAATCGGTTAGGAAGAGGACAAGGTCTTCGGTTGGTGTCTCTTTACAGTGTCGACTTCAGCCCGTTGGAAAGATTGAGATGGTCCTGTCCCCAGAAAACCCTTTGTTATGATATCAGTATTGGCTTTTGTCTGCAAATTACTGTACAGCTTCGATATCGGTATTCAAAACTTGAAGTGCGCAGGGTTTGTTCAGCCAGAAGTACAAATGAAATTTAGGTTTGGCTCCTGGCAAGGCTTGCTTTCACATTTATCAAACTGACATTCAAACCAAAGAAGTAAAAATACAGCTAAAATATCAGGTACCGTTGAACGCCTGGAGAAACCATGACAGGAGCGTTGCTTTTCTTTCCCTCCTATAATCAAATTTATCTGCACTTCTGAACAAACATCTGCATGAAGTATTTAGCGGTTCTTTCTTTTTTTCCCTTGGACCTGGTTCTGCATCTTAAACAAGCCGATAGCTCAGCCAGTTTGGGCAGGGTCTTTGTGGCTGTGTGAAAACCCTTTAATGCTCGTGGCATCTGGGATGTCCAAATGCAGACTGCAGAGCCTTGGTAGGCATCCCAAGTGTGGAAGTGCAGCCAAACCGAAAAGGTTCTGGCTTCCAGCTTCTAACTGGTCATCTTGTCCAGCGAAGCCATTTCTTAGCTTCAGTCTTTCTTGACATTTAACGTGGGGCAGTAACTGAGTTCCTGCCAATAGCAGGAGTTGCTCAGGGCAGATACACCAAAGTGCTCTTGCTTTTTTAAATTATCATCTTCTAGCCCAACAGAATGAAACAAAAGGTATCCACGATTTTATCATCTATTATATTTAAACTTTTTTTAAGCAACTGTTGATATCTTAGCTGAAAATACTGGTTTTTTTCAGAAGCTTTTTTTCCTCAGAATGGGACCTTTCTTTTTCACTGCTTCTAACCTCTTTTACCTGATATTTTTTGAAATGCTCAATAGTGGCTTTATCTTCAGTGTTGTGGTGTTTGGATCTGCTCTGTAGACCCTTCCTGTTCCAGCTTGTATTGTTGCTGTTCTACTTAGCACTTGTAAAGCTAAGTCTGCCTCAGGTGGGCAGGTGTTTCCAAATCTAGCTCTGTAGGAGAGGTCAGACCTTCACTCCAGCTGCTGAAGGGATTCCTTGGTCGTGTCATGCTTTTCCCCCTGTGTCAATCTGAGATGTCAAACCAGGAATATTTCTGATACCCTTTTTCATGCCCTCATGTAGCCACCTGCCAAGGGAAGGTCTTTGAGAATGAGAATTCGGAGGGTTAGACCATTACCTCTATGTCCTCTCCTATCTGTTTCCTGAAGATGGAGCCCTATTTACAAACTCTGCAAGTGACCTCTTGCGGGAGAAAGGAAGGGGAAGAAATGATAGAACAACAACTATTCGCATGGGAAAAAGCTAACAAAATTGCTCAAGTAACTAGAAAGTGGAAGCGGGGCAGCATTTCAAGTTGAGGTTGGTTTTTTTCATATCCAAAATGAAAGTTCTTTTGTTTTTCGATCATTGTCACAAACCAAAGGACCAAGGAAGGGGAAATATTATTTTATTTTTCTTTTTAAGGCTTATTTGAGACTTTGAAAAGGAAGCATTTGATCATCTCACGGTCCCCAAAAAAACGAAAGGAAAAGGGAAGGCAAACGCAGCCCATGTGGTATAAGGAAAAATTGCTGCTGGTTCTGTTTCAAAAGAAGCATTTTGTAGAAAACAATAATCCTGATAAAGACTGGAATAAATACTGCAAATAATACCATATTTTGTCATCAAACTGGTGCCCTTGTTCCCAGAAGTTTGTGGTTTATGCCAGGAAGGATGGTGAAATATATTCTCTTCCCCTCCTTTGTTTGCTGCTTGTGTTTCACCTGTTGACTTTCTTTCAGGTTAAAGCGTCTCATACTTAGCTGCTGCCAAAAGTGAAATTTTAATTTTGATTAATTGATTAAGGTGTTTTAAGCATAAGAAGAGGAAAAAAAACCCCATTTCCTCTCTATTAAAGCTGATGTAATCCAGTGAGGCATGTGTGGCTTTGAGCGGCTGTACAGCTAAACCAGCTAAATTACCAAAATGGAAGATTGGGGCTGGTTGCAGAGCAGTGCTTATCTTCATCCTTGGTGGACTTGGTTTGGGGATTTTTTTCAGAGTTCAGGGTGAACTGGAGTAGCAGCGTGTAGCACGTGGCACTCAAAATCCATCACCTCAAACTAGTCCCCTCACCAAGTTGGGAACCTGTAACAAGAAGAATCGCCTTTGCAGAGCGAGGCGTAATGGGAAGGATCATCACAGCAAAATGCAGATTGGTCACAAGCTGCTGATTAGGGTTTTGTCTGCTTGATCTAAATAATTGGATGCAAAGTTTCTCTGGTTCAACATGTCATTTTGAACTGGAAATGAGAGAAGTAGGATAGGATAAAATACCAGGCCTGGTAGGTCCATCAAGACACTGAGACACTTCAGGCTGTGAAGAAAGGCTCCGCAGGAGAGTTACAACTTTCAGATCTTCTGATGCATGTCTTTGGTTTCATGAATAAACTTCCGTATATTTTAGCTGTCATGGTTCCGAATTAGGTAGAGTAGGGGCATTTCCCAGATGAGTGGCTTCCATCAGGAATGTGTGGCATCCCTTCAAGCATCTTAGTTTTGACCTCTGTTTCTGGGCGTGAGATGCTGCCAGCTGTGCTGATGCTTTCATTGGAAGAGATGTGATCTCATAAAATATAGTAGATAGTGGAGATTGTTTCTGTAAAATTGGATAGCCTGGTGTTGCCTGATCCATGTGGCTGTGAATAAACCATCCAATTTTCCATGCTGTGCAGTAGAAGCAACGAGACATTTGGATGCTAGTGTACATACAGTAAGGAAAGTGTCTGTTAAGTACTTTTCTGCCCACTATCACTAGTGGAAACAGAGCTCGTAGCATTGCTGCCGCCCTGACTCCGTGCTGCTGCCTGGAAACGTGAAGGAGAGGAGAGAGTCCAGGTGATGTCAGCCTGGATCTGGGATGCCCTGGCTCCAGCGGTTCTGCAGGACGGGACACAATTACTCACGAGGAGACCAGGGTTACTTCTAGCAGGAGTGCAGATGTGTTGGCCGAAGAGAAGGGATAGCTAGGCAGCTGTGTCTGCGTGCCTTCTGTTTAATCTGCCCTCCTTGCTGGTTCTTGCCTTTCTCTGTTACACCATTTGTACTTGTTGCCTGTTGCAAAGTGATGTTATGCAACAAATAGGAAAATGAGATACTCCCCTTTAGATTTTATGCTCTGCTACATAGGAGAGGTGGGGCACAAATTCAAATGTACCCTTTAGGCAGTGATGAGCGTGCATCACAAAGATCTCATCCACATGCTTCAGGCTTGTTGCATTTTCACTGTGTTGCTGATGCTGGTGCTCTGCTGGTGTCTGCTAAGAAGGATAGGACTTGATTTTGTAAACATACCTATGCCACATCTACGAAAGAGTAAAGCTAGCCTCGGAGTGGATGTCTTGAAGTATTGCTTTTGTGCTTTCAACAATTCTGCATTTTTAAATCACCCTTCTGAACTAGGATGCAGTGGATCTGGACTACCCAGGGAAGTGGTGGAGTTGCTGTCCCTTGAGGCGTTTAAAGAAAGATTGGATGTGGCACTTAGCGACACGGTCTAATTGATGCGGTGGTGGTAGGTCATAGGCTGCACTTGGTGATCTCAGAGGTCTATTCCAGCCTCAGTAATTCTGTGATTCTGTGATCTTCTTTAGCAGCTCTGGTCACTTGTGCAGCTCACATGTTGATGCTTTGCTGCATGGCTGGCTGGCTGAGCAGCCCCCCGGGGAAGATCCTTCACTCAGTGCAAGCACAAATCAGGACGAGAGGGTATCTGGGACCATGACCGGCTGCCCCTATTTAGATGGGCTTGTCAGCCTTGCCAATGTTTTGAAATCCAAGGAAAATTGAACATAGATAAGTTTGCTTACAGTTTTGTTAAATGTCTGGGGTAATAGTGCAGACTTGCAGCTGAACAGCATTTGGTAGCTATGTTCTCCTTCCATGTTGTATTCATATCAACGCCATCAGTTGTGCTTTGAGGCTGATGGAAGTTAAAGATCGAGGCTGCTTTGATTTGAATATAGATAATTTTCTTAGGCCTGCAGATCTAGGTTATAGACAGATTAATCTCACTTTCATCAGGTGAAACTTATGGGGCAACACGAAAACCAAAGCATCAAAATATTTCGTGCAATAAAACTGGAGAACAGAATTGCTTTTGTGTTTGCTAAGTTTTAGAATGACCCTAATATAATGACACAAGGCATCGTGTTTTTACGTCAGATATGACATCCTAATCCATGCAACACAGCAGCAGCCAGAAATTTATTCACCTGAGTATTTAACACCTTATAATGGAGTGCTTTGCAGACCCTTACGTGATACATTTTGCTGTGGTTATGATGTTTTCCAGTGTATTTGAAAAGGATCCCAATGGAGTTGATTCCACGGCGAGTTCCAGCCACCGGACCAGAAATCTTCTGGAGTTCTCAGCTAGCAAGGAGTCCAGCACAGCTCAGAAAATACCTGGAGACATTATTCCCGAAAAGAGTAATGGGTGAGGAGAAAACGTTTAACATATTTTAAGTGGCAGAGGGGCAATGGTGCTTTTAGACTTCACTGCCCTTCCGTTTGCTAACCTTTTTGGACAGTTATTGCTTCTCTTACAGGGCGGCTGAGTTTACAAACACAGTGTTTTGAAAGCTGATCTCGTTTTATTTATATAACAAAGTTTACCAGGTTGCTTTTCAAGTGCATATCATGTTTTATCTCCAAGATTACCCAATACACGGAGCTTCAGAAGTGTACGCTGTGTGGTGTTAGGGGTAGTGTGGTGGAAGAGAGTGTATAAACAAGTGTTTGTTATGGAGGTTTTCATGACCTTCTTCCGTTCTTCCTCTGTCTGCTTTTTTCCCTGATCTTTGTTTTAGCTTGCATAGTTATGGTATTTGTCATATTATCTCTCTCTTCTTAGTTTTGAAGCTGGAGTATTTATTTTCTTAGTTGCTCAAGAGAAAACCAGGGAGTTTCAGGATTAGAACTGTACTTGTTTAGAAATCTCTGAGTTCATCCCGGTGCTTGCCCATTATTTAATTATATAGCTGCTTTCATGCTTCCTAGATCTCTAGCATTCAGTGCATAAGTGAACATATAATTGTCTCCAGATTGAAGTCTGGCTAATCCAGCTCATGTTTTCCCCTTACAAGATTTATCCTCTCCGATTGTCCCTTTCCAGTAGAGTGTGTTGGCTGGTTGAACAAAACCAGACACAGATGTGCGGAAAACCCTAATGGATTTTGCCGTGCAGAAAGGCAGCGATAAATCAAGAGCATTTTAAGGCTGTAGCCATGGTGAGGCCTTTGTGTCCTGTGTGTCACATTTCAGACCATGACTTATTCGACGTGGTAGCAGAGTGGTTCTCTTAGGAGGATATGCTGGTGCCTGTACTTCCTCCTTTTCCTTCACACTGTTTCTTGGCAAGCTGTGAGCTCTTTGCTGCATATTCTCCTTTATCTGTTCTAGATGCAGTAAAAAGGAGAAGCAGATGTGGAGAGAAAGCTGGGAAAGGAAGGGAAATAGGAGTAAGGCTTTTAAAAGCTCTTGCACCTGATTTTACAGAAAGAAGTTGAAATTTAGGAGCCGCAAGTGTCTGTCAAAACCAAGAGGACTAAGGCTGTTACACTGATACCCTATCAAGAAAGGAACTTATGATAGGTATTTGGTGATAAGCAGTAACACTTCAAGAGGTACAGATAATCAGGAGAAAGGAATATTAATCTTTGCTTTGTTGCTGAGGGTGCCATGTGTTTTTTGCATTGAAATACTTGCTCTTTTTCACTTTTGATCAAAGCCAAGCTAGCTTCTGGAGACTGCTGGAGATGAAAATCCTCTCCACTCACTCAGTTGTGATAGTTTGTGGCTGTTCCATTGTCGTATAGCTCACGGTCTTTACATCTACATGGTCTTAGTGGCCAATAAATTGAGTTTTTCTGTAGCAAATCTTGCATGGCTCTGGAACGAAAGAGGAAGTTGCCTCTGCGGAGAGGGATCTCATAGTTTACGTATCATGAGGAATATTTTACAGGCTGCATTTTCTTTCAATATCTGGCCTGCTTGGGATGAGATCCAACATCTGCTAATGCTCAGCTCTCTGTTGAGTGCTACCAGACCCCTTTGGGGAATTAACTGAGACCACTGGATGTTTGAGACAAATTGTTATTCACCTGTTTCAAAGGTCCCGTAGGAGCAGCTGTAACCTTTGTGGGTTTGCTGATAGTAGTGCTTATTCTCTGGATTTGGTCAAAGCATCACGAAAAACTATTCTAAGACATTTCTTGATCTCTTTTTTTTTTTTCCCCCCAGGTATGATCGTGCTGTATCTGATAACAAAGCACTGATGATAGTCTCAGAAGGACCACTGTTATATATTTCACCACCACCCCCACCCCCCTGTCAGCCCCTGATCAACCGGACAGAGTCACTCAGGTGAGCAAACAACCTTTGCTGAGCATTTGACCTTTCTTAGGAGTTTAGATATAAATTCTGTTGAGCGAGTGCTACTGACAGTCAGATCTGGGTGATGTTACTGCCCATTCAGAGTGTTCATCCTGTGTGTGAGAAGTGCCTCTGTTGAGTGTCTGCACTGTCCAGAGTCTGCTACCATGGAGACAGAAGATTGACTTGGATCTTTGTCATTTTTGATGTTATTAGTAATGATTTTCACCTAGTTTTCACATTGGTCATTTACCAAGGACCGAATAACAGTCTTTTTGTCACCCCGAGGTTTTCCATGACTCGAAAGAGAAATCACTTCAGATGTAGAAGTGCTCGTAATACAGAAAAGAAGTCCAGCTAAAAGCCTGTTCCATCTGAAGTACATAAAAGATGATCTCTCTTGAGCTTCTGATGCAAGCAGATTTAAGCTAACATTGCAGATGTGCTTTATTCACTGTTACAAAACACTTCACCCCACTTTTTCCAAATACATGAGTGCGTCACTAACCTTATCTCCATTCCGCTTTGTCTGTTCCTTCTCTCAGATTTATTTGCCTTATTTTAGCCTTCTTAACCAATATTTTCTCTTGAACTGATCAACTTTCGATTTGAAACTTCAATAGTCCTTCCAGTAATTTCAGAATTACTGTTCACTGGGCAAAAGAAAGTACTGTATCTGCTTTATATTGAAACACTCACGATCCCTATAGTTTATAGATATTTCCTTATGTATTCCCTGATGAACTTAGTCTTGCAATTACATTCGCTTGCTCTAGTGTTAAAAATAAGTTAGCATAAGGTAAAAGAGTAGTAACCTGCAGTGTCTTTATAGTGGCTGGTGAAACTGTTATCCAAAACTCAGAAACTCTATCACTGTTCTTGGAAACATCTGTTAACCCTGTGGGTTTCTCTAGGCTGAATCACGAACTTCGAGGATGGGTTCATAGACACGAAGTGGAACGAACAAGATCTAGAAGGCTGTCGAATAATCAACAGCAGAAAGCTCGGGTTATGCAGGTAGGCAGGTTTATGCTGGTGAGTCAATAGAGTGACAAGATAATTTCAGACCACATAACAAAACATTCACTCTTGGCTGTGCTTGTCGTTATAGACAAAAGTAGCCGTGGTGTCTGTAATTAGGGTACCCAACACTTCCCATTTTAAATTGCTGCCTTTGGTTGATTATTATGTTGTCAAAGTTCTTCCGTTCCTGCTCTTGGATTCAGGCTAAAGGTTTTTCATTTTCTTTAGCAGTCATCAAAATACGTTCAGTGTTTTCTAAAGTGACTTCTATAAGGCTGTATAAGGATCAGAAGTTAATGGAGACAAATAAAATGCAGATCATGTTCATTTGACTCGTGGTTAAGAAGCACAGCTGATGGGTTTTGAGGAAATATTTCTGTTTCATCTTTTCAGATTTTTGCCAAAGGGATATGTTTTTGGTAAGACCGCAGAATTACGAGATTCGTTCTCGTACTTCCCATTTTTTAAAATCCCTACCTCGTGGGATGTAGTGAGGATGAAATTAAGACCGTGAATTTTCAAAGTGTTTCATTTCATCAGGAGCCTTAAAAGGAACGGAAATTAATGTGGGAAAACCCACACTTTTCTAGAGAAAAGTTATTGAACACTAATCTTCAGATTCTTCTCACTGGTGTCCAAAGGAGAATGGTAGAACTTTTAAGAAGGGCAAGTTCAGGTGCTTCAGTCTTTCCAATGTCAGAAGTGTGTTGTGGGTAGCAGATTTTGGTAGTGTTACAAAGCTGGTTTGACCTCAGACAAATTCTGCAAATCTGATGTCACTGACAGCAAATTTTGGACTTGACTAACACAATATATGCCACTGCTGCCTATGGTGGCAGGCTCCCTTCTCTGTCTCTGAATGCATGACTTTAAATTGAGCTGTATTACAACACTTGGTTCTGTGTTCGCAACTTGAGCACTGACCATTTTGCTTATTCACGTTTCACGAGTGGGAAGACATACATTTCTTGTTCAGGGCACTGATTAACCTCTGCACCTCCTTATATATTCACTTTGCTACAGACGTGCATCATGGTTTATGTCATGCCAAACCAAAGAGATGCTCCTTGTTTTCACTTTGTGTCATCTTTTTGTTCCTCCCCTTTTTCAGAGCTCCCTCAGTGAGAAGACAGATTCCCAACTCATGGCCATGCCTTACACAGACACCAGCCTCAGGTAAGGCAGAACAGTTCCTTTGTTATTGCTTTCTACCTAGTCATGCATTTTTTTTTACAAACAGCTGGTAGAAGATGTCTTTATTACCAAATTACTTTGACAAAGTTAAAGCATGATAACCAGAGTTTCCTGATTCCCCTTGGCACCCCCCATCCCATATACCTATCGTGTCGCTCTTCCCTGGGCACAAGAACTGGAGAGAAAAGCTTAAGAAGATGAAAATTCTCTCTCCTGACTTCTTTGTGACGGCGTTTAAAAGATTCTCTGCTTTGAAGTGACAAAGAGGAGTAAACAGAACGGAGTATAAAGTGGATTTTTTGGTGTGAGTAGCACCCAAAATGTTGCCTTTCCAGACAGAGAGCTGTGGCCCTTCCATTTGCATTGCTGCTTGGAAAGCAGGATCAACCTGGGGGAAAAGAGCAAGCTGCAGGCAAATGTTGTGGAAACCAGGCTGCCAAATTTTGATCTGTCTTGACTAATAAGAAAAAAAAAGAAAAAAGGTTTTTTTAGTTCTACAGGCAGATGAAGGATGTCTGTTTTAACTGAAGACTGGGTGAGCAAGCGTCATGGCATAAGACTAGAGTAATGAAGACATGCATATTAAACTAAAAAAAAAAATAATCTGGGCTGTTAGAAACAGTCTGCAGCATCACAGCTCTGTATGGAATAATCTGCTGGGCTCAGAAGGAAGGAAGTTTTTGGGGTTTATTTGGATGAATGATGTTTAAAGGACCAGGAACCGGTGAGTCATGGCAGCTGCATGCTGTGACTGTCCTGGAACTGCTAAGAACATAGAACAGACTTCCAGTTCCTCCCAGAGCCATCAGCTGTTAGTTGCTCCATGAAATCATAGAATCACAGGGTAGTTTAGATTGTAAAGGACCTCTGGACATCTCTAGTCCAACCTTCTACTCAGAGTAGGGTTAACTTCAGGTTTACTCTGTGTTTGTGTCAGAAAAGGCTGTCTCCATTTGTAACCCCCGTTAGGGAGGATTGTGATGAGAACCCCCTCAGCCTCCTCTTCCCCAGGCTGAACAAGCCCAGTTCCCTCTGGCTCCTGCCCCTTCTTGTGCATCCCACGCTCCAGGCCCTGACTGTAACACAGTCCAATATCCCCAAGCAAAACTGTTAATGAACTAGCCTTGGATCTGCAAATGTGCGTAAACCCAGAAACTAAACCACTTCTAGGTTTCCCGGTATGTAGTGTAAGTATTCACAGATGAAGCTTTTCTGAATGATTCAGGTGGAGTACACAGTCAAGGCTTTTGATTTTTAATACTAGTCCTGTGACTGGAAACTGAGTGACCTTTACCTCCTAGAATACCCTTGTTGGTGACTTGAATCCATGAACAGGGGGACATTAACAGGACCTAGATTTATCTTTGTAGCACAGATGGTACCAATATTGTCCCATTGGTCCTGGATTTCGAATGAAAATTGTTCAATTGAAAAGTATCGTGATGAAGTCCAAACAGGAAAAAATAATCCAAATCGAGGTGATTTCAAGAAAACCATTGACCTCCCCCCAGGTCTCTTCAATCTTTTTAGCTTTCTTCAGGGGAGATTTCGATGAAGGTTTCTGCGAATGTGTATTTAGGGCTTCAGATTTCAAGTGGAGGCTCTCCAATTATTTTCATTTCTCAATTTTGCACTATCAAAATTGTGGATTTTGGTGCTTGAAGCACTGAGGCCACAACCTCATTCCTTCTTAAAACACGTGCAACGTCCTAGTGCTCTGTGATACATAACTTCTAATATACTCACGTTAGTCTGATCCTTTCTTGTATTGCTAAAATAACTGGTAGCTTTGCACTTTTTGGGGGCATCTTAAGTTCCTCCCTTCCTTTCGTAGAGAAGTCCATAGTGGGTACTCCTAAATGCCCAAACTTGTGGATTACTGGTATCACTTGGAATTTAGGACTGGTGATAAACTTGTTCCGTGAACCCGGGAGAGCTTTATAAAGGCCCAGTGGTTTCCAAACGCTTTGGAACGACTTTTCCCATGGCTGGATTTAGAATTATAAAAAGGCTGGTTTTTAGGTCTAGCTGTATCTTCTTGAGCGTGGGCGAGCAAACGGATCTGTGGGACCTGTTTCACTTTTCAGGATGTGTTTTCCTGAGCAGTGTGTGGGCGCGATGCCTTTTATCACGGCGAAACTTCAATGCTGAATCTCAGGGGTGGTTTGGTGGGCCTACGTGTTTTTATGAATGACTAATCAAGCTCAAATTAGCTCCAGGCTTTGTTTCCTGTGTGTGAAAGGATGTGATCTGATTCCTCGCTCACGCAGTTCTGCTGAAGAGTATATATAGGGTAGAGCTGCCTGCTCTTCATCCCCTGGGGCTTACACCCCCAGTCCTGTTAAAGGGCAACTGGCTTGGCAGCCGCAGCCTCTCGGTTGCAACAGGACTCTATTAGCAGTAAGAGAGGAGATAATCATGGTCTACTCTTCCTGCTGCTCAAGAAAATCACTTGCTGAGAGATTTGTGCCTTGTTTGGGGTGTGTAGTTCTGTGTATTTTAGCAGCGTACCAAACCAATCCAACTCGGCCACCATAGTTTAAAATCTGGGTCAGCAGAAGCCAGCTTGGGGGAGGGATAGCCTGAGTGGGGTTTCTGCCACAAATACTGCCAACAGCCAGCGTGCTATTGAAGTGGGGAAGAATTAAACTGGCTGGTTGAGGGTCCAGCAAATGGTTTGTGTAAGTACAGCTTTCCACTTTGATTAAAGATGTTATTTTTGAATGGGATTGGGGTATAAATGATAGCAATCCACACTGGGAATTTCTCACCTTTCCAAGATAAACAGTGGATAAGTACCACGATTGTACAACTTGCCGGTGTTTTTGCTTAGAATAGTTTCGACTGAGTGTCTCTTCCTTGTGTCTGATAGGTGTAGGATGAGAACTTTGAAAAAGATAATTCAAAATTATGTGAACACCTTATTTTTGTTCCACTGTCTGAATTGAAAATCAAGAGCAAATCCTCGAGTTAACCGAAAAGAGACACAAAATAAATAATAGGGAGGATGAGAGGGAAGGTGGAGTTATCACTCGACAGTAAATGAAAAGCTCTGGTTATGCTTAACTTTGCACTTCTTTCAGCTTGAGTGGTTTGGATACTTAGCAGTAGGATAAAAAACAAATTATTAAATGCTTTGGTTTTTTATTTCACAATGACATTTCATTCTAAAGTTTGCTAAAACCTATTTCCAGGAATTTAAAAACTTTTCAGACACTTTAGGTGGCTTGAAACTTTATTAAGCTAGCAAGTGGGGGGTTGCCAGCCTCAAAAGCATGAATAAAAGCAAACCTGGGAAAGCTTCCTGCAGCAACACCTTCAAAGCACCTTGAACTTTCAAAAAATACCCAGTAGTTTCACTGTCTTCGCTTGCGTTTAATGTCCTCGTGCTTCTCTCAACAGATGAAGAGATACTGTTCTTTTGAAAAGCAGATCTTTAAAATCATCGCCTCGCCGAAGTTCAGTTTCTTGTCCTCAAATAATGACTTTTCCCCCCTTCTTTATTTCAGCAGGAACTCAGGGAATGAGCTGCAGGTGTATTATGCCTCTCCAAGGAGCTATCAAGATTTTTTTGAAGCTATTCACAGAAGGGAAGATACGTTCTACGTGGTGTCATTCCGCAGAGTAAGTGCAGTAATTGTTCTATACTGGCCTTTCAGGTGTGTCTATAAGACTGTTTCTAACGCTGAGCGTCGTTCCTTGTAATACAGAAGTTGACCTGCTCGTGGTCAGAGCTAAATTTGTTTCTTCATAAGAGATGGTTCTGTTTATCCTTTACAGCAATATGGCCAGGTAATGGTCTTTGCAGAATACGCTCATCACAGTTGGGAAAAGAAAGAGAGCTTTGCAGAAAACATTGTGGTGCCAGGGCATGAAATCGCATGAACCCTGAGGGAGCTGGGGTTGTTCAGCGTGGAGAAGAGGAGGCTCAGGGGAGACCTCATTGCCCTCTACAACTCCCTTAAGGGATGTTGTAGCCAGGTGGGGGCTGGTCTCTTCTCTCAGACTACCAATGGCAGGACAAGAGGACACAGTCTTAAGCTGCGTCAGGGAAGGTCTAGGCTAGATATTAGGAAGAACTTTTTTACAGAGGGAGTGATTCCCCATTGGAATAGGCTGCCCAGGGAGGTGGTGGAGTCACCATCATTAGAGGTGTTCAAGAAGAGGTTGGATGATGTACTCAGGGACAAGATTTAGATTTAGATTATGAGCTAATATTGGGTAATAGGTTGGTGATAGTCTAGGTAGTAGGTTACAGGTTGGACTTGATGATCTCCATGGTCTTTTCCAACCTTGTTAATTCTGTGATTCTGTAAAACACTTCGGCACGGTAGCAGTCCGACAATCAGAGTAGTTATGTGGATACTTATTTAATAGGTGCAGAAACCTTTTGTGCTTGTGTGAATAAATGTACCCTGTCCACAAGTTATTTCTCCTAGCTTAATATAATATTATTTCTGTCTTCCCCTGAAATACTTGCGTTTGCAGTTTTACGTGTCGCCGGTTGCAGCTGTACGGGACTCGGCACTGGCGCAATTTTTCTGCTGTGTTGTGACTTGTAAGTTGAGACAGACGAGCAATTCTTCTGTCTGTGCTAGGATACAGCATACGCTTATGCTACAGCTTTGTCAGGCACGTGCTCACATCTGCGCTGCAGCTAATGACGGTAAAAGCTCTTTCAAAACGGAATTCCAGGTGTTTGGTGGCGCTTTCTGTGCTGCCAGCCTCAGTGGTGGTGAAGCCTGGACAGCTGCGGTAGTGAGAAGAAGCTGTTTGGGATCTGGTGGTGGAAGTGATCAAGGTAAACAGTGGTTGAAACAGCAGCAAGGAGATGGAAGAGTTTATTTTCTCCACTTTTGCAGAGGTCTTCACAAGTCCTTTAAGCAAGTCTTTAATGCTTATTTGGCCATGTCCTGAACCTGGGGTCACTCGCTAAGCTTTCTGCCTTGCTGCTTTGCAATCATGAGGTTAGATTGTTCTGTGCATCCTCACTCCCAGCCACGCTTTTCCTGGGACCCTGCAACTCTCCATTTGTTTCCTCCTCATAGGAGTGTCTGAGAGGGGTCCCGAGGGGATGGGGGACCAGTAGTTGCAAACTACAGCAGCTCACCCAGCTACAACCAATTCTGTGTGAGAGCCCGCAGATCAGGGTAACTAGTTTTAGCGGTTCCTGTGTTGTTGTAATTCTACCAGTCTGTAGACACCCTCTGTACGTAGCTAACACGTCCCTATTCGACCTGATCTACAATAACTTCCTTAATTTATGAGAAACGTGCCTTTAGAAAAGGTTCAGGCGAAATAAAAATAGCGGTGCTCGTGTTAGGATTAGAATTCTGTGCTGAGTAGAACTACGAGGTTCGTTTTCCAACCTTGGGATTGCTGGGTTGTGTCACAAGGCTGGAATTTTGTTATTAAACACTTGGCGTGTTCTGCTGTTCTTTCAGCTACCAACACAAATACAGCCGACACCAGGCTCCACATATCCCGAGGATGAGTAGAAGGGAGTGGAGAATTGATTATAAAAGTTTTTCGGGAAACTCCAAAGGAATAGCAAGGATTTGTTTGTCTAGTTCTTGTCTAACCCTCGCAGCCGTTGCTCTGGTCCACCTGAATGTGCGTGCTGGTGCATAGGTTCTGTTTACGCTGTCGGATTAATGACCTGGAAGTTGTCAGCTCTCATTTCCTCTTGCAGAGCCGTCCTTGGAAAACAGAGTGTGTCTTGTGCCACGGAATCCCTACTGCTTGTCTCTGCTGCATTGCAAAGAAAGCTTCGGGGACATTTTAAACCATCCATGAAGTTTATTTGGTAGCAAAGCTGTTGGGTATTTCTGTTTTATGAATGAAAGGTCCTCGAATCAAAAGCACTTTTATGCATTACCTCATTTATTATTTTAACAGGGCAAACCTGATCTAGTGACAAGCTCTGCCCTGAGGCACTTTTAAATGACTTGCTTGGATTCTTTTGTGAGTGCAGAAGAATGAAGCCCTGCACAGCCCAAGGGGTGCCATCAGCAGGGCCCCAGCCAGGGAGGTGCCCTTTCACCTCCTCCCAAGGACTGCTGACTTCATTTTCTTTGGACTGCAGTTCCCTTTTCACTGACGATTAGGAGCTGAGAGACACGCTGATTTCCTCCTCAGTGTTAGGGACAGTTCATTCCAGTTGCTTGCTTGGTTGTCCAAGTTAAAAGGCAAGGCCTGGAGAAGATGGGGGTTTGTTCTCCTCTCTGGGTGTTTGCCACGCAGGCACTCCCAAGCACTTCATAAACTGTTAACAACCGTATGCAAAAGAACAGGAATCACCCAGGGAAGAGATCCAGGGAGTGGATGGTTCTGGTATTGGTGATGATTCCGTTCTGAGTGGGAGGTGGGACTACAGATCTATGGAGATCCCTTTCACCTAATGTCTCTGGGATCCTCTTTCCACATAACCCAGCATCTCTCCTGGGGACACGTGCTGAAATGTGAAAATAGAGCACATTTTTTGGTGTGTTTTCTGCATGATCCCACTTACACTACTGGAGCTGGGCCACGAGTTCCTTGGATTTTCTAGAAAATGGCACTTGCTAGGGCTGCCCATGCCTCTTTTACATGGCAGAACTCAACCAGGGCTTCTGAAGGTGGAAGGTAGGGGAGCGAAGCTTACACGTGCAGTGTCATCTTCTGGTGATGCTTGGTACCTGTGAGACTGAATTGCTCATTAATTTCTCACGATCTCATCAATTTTTAATTCTTTTTCCCTCCTTCGTATAGCTTTCATGTCTGCATATTTACAGCTGGAGTTGAGAGAGGAAAATAAAGTAGTATTTGGATCAGCTGAGCTCATATACGAAGCTGGGCTTTCACTCTGTGAGCCTGGAGAAACTAATTTTCTACTATTGCCAAGGGAATCTCTAATGTCATTTTTAAACAAGAAGAAATACGTAGCTGAGAGTGAGTAAAGAATCCTTGAACTGAAGCAGTGTTGCCTCCCAGCTCTGCCAGATCACAGCAGCAAACATCCTTCATAAGCAGGCTCATCACCATTTATTTCTTGAGGTATTCATTTTATTTTATTTTATTTTTTCTCACTGCTTAACTTTTAGGAAGCCGTTGTTTGCTGCTGTCATTTAGCATTGCAGGCACCTGGCGAGGTAACAATTCCCAGTGGTACAGATTCACACGTGGGCCCTCTGCTGTCTCCAAGCTCCCCAGCACCTAGTGGAGCACAGCTGCAGGATTCAAGTTGCTTGAACTAACGGGAGCTGTCAGTAGGGAGATAGACACCTGTCTGCCACTGCTGGTCTCCTGCAAGCCTGGCCCCCAAACACTTCTCTGCCACATCTCTTTTGCCATGGAGTATTCAGACCTTAAGATTTTTCCTGGAGCTACCTGAATAGCAAGCTTAATTTGAAAGGTAATTAAGTAAATCGTTGGAGAAAACAAATCCATTCCAAATTGCTTTGCCCTGCAGATGCTCCAGGTTGTTCCACTCTTGTGTGGCTGGGATCAATGTCCCCACGATTTGTAAGCAGTAGATTTCCCTACCCTGGAGGATTCTGTTAGTGGCCCTTTGATGACACCTCTGCAGGCTTATTGAGGACAGTGACATTTTTTAGGGCAGGAATGTAACTACTGTTCTTAAGGAAGGCATGGTTTGAAGTTTGATTCACTTGGGAAGTTTATAAGGCTACAAGCATTTCCCCTCACTACTTCCTCCATTTATTTGAAAGCACAAATGTCTCCTGGTATCAAAATTTGCCAATGACATTTGATGCAGTGCATCTACAATATCGTACAGTATATTGTAATAAAACCCCTAGATGTTAAAAGGTGATTCTGGTTATTATTTGTTAGAGTGATGCTGGCCTTCAGGAGATCAATGGTAAAGCCTTTACCAGCTTCAACAGCAGCAGAATTTCACTTCGTAAACTTCTACTTCAGGGCTGTGACTCTTACCATAGAGGTTCAAGGAAACACATTACTGTGAGTGTGAATCTCTGGTTCTACCAGCCAACATCTGCAGTGACTGTTTAAGGATTTCTCATGTCCCGCAAACAAATTTTCACTGAAGTGATGAAGCCAGATTTAAATCATAACTTCTGTTTTTTCTTTGTGTGAACACTCAATGTGCTAGAAGTAAAAATATCCAGGTTGTGTTCTGCTTTTGTTGGTAATAAGCCTGTGCTGCGTTAATTGTTACTTTCAGGCAGCAGAAGATGGTAATGCCTGGCTTGGACAAGCTTTTGTAGCAGTAGTTTGTTGTGCTGCATGCACAGCTGTCTGTTTGAAGGCAATAGTTTGAATGTATTCAGAGAGTATGCATCAGGCAGGTTCCAATTCATGGCACTCTTGATGCTGTCTATGCCCTGCAGGCAGAACTGCTTTTTAAGAAGTCAGCTTCAGATGACGTTTCATCGCCAGAAATTCAGTCCTAACGTATACTTTTCTCCTATTTTACTGCACTTGACAATAGGTGGTTTTTCCTGAACATGAAGTTTTCTGCTGTTCGCTTTGTTCGTGGTTTTCCATGGGCTGGAACGTATAATTTGATTTTTCATTCAGATAAAATGCATGGATTAGATTCTCGTAGCCCTGCTGCTCCTGAAGACACATCAGCTATTTTACATGTCTTGAGTCCTGTGGGTTTGCAACTGCTGCAAGTTAACATGCAGAGTTTTGAAAGACTTTTGCAAACTCCTCTTTCTCCTGGGTAGAATGACCTTGCTTATTCAAAGGCAAAAGTGACTTTATCCCAGGATCCTAGGATTTGAAGATCTTCTCCTATATTGTATACAGATGCTGAGGATAATACATATTGAAAGAATTGAGGCTCAAGGCGTAGTACCCATGATAAAATTGCCTGTCCTTTTCAAGCAGAGGTCACCCATTAGCCTGTCTTCTCTGCGAGGCCAACCCTTGCCTGCCTGGGAAAATCTGAGAACGCAAACAGTGTGTGTGATTGTGCTTCAGCATGCCCTGAAGCTCATTGAGCCAGCCTCTGTCAAATTATAGCTGCATTTGACTTTCAAATTTGAAAATCCATTATGAAAACCTCCTGTTTCCTTCTAAAGTCTTGCCTAGTGAAAATGAAGTCCGGCCTGCTGCATTCTTGGTTACAAATTCCCACTCTTCTGGCTAAACTGTGGATTCTCTCCATGTCGGAGAGAACTTTCTCCTCCCAAATTCCTGGTGTCGCTCTGAAAACAGTGAAGCAAGCTTCCTTCATCCTTCCTGGTGTGAAATATTTCTGGTAGGTAAGGAGCAGAGGAGAGCTGACCGTCAAAGGGATTGGGAAGTGTTGAGGGGGAAAGCTTTTCTCTGGTCTTCTGGATACTCAGCTGGGGAAGATGTTGCTTCTGATAACCTCTTAGGGCTTAGAGAGAATTTTTATATTCTAAAATTAAGTCTAAAAATGTATATTGATCTATAAAGCACAAACGGCTTTAACTCAGTGCGGGGATTATCAAAATACACGCATACGAGAGCAACACAATTCCAAGCTTAAATAACCTCAAAAAGAGGTTTTTTATGTTTCCAGCTAAAGGCAACAGTTCTTTAAAAAGCGTTCCTGTCAATGCCTGGTAGCATTTTCCAGCAAGACCTCCCAACTGCTTCATGAGTAGCCCACAACGGCTAGAAGTTGTGCTCCTGTGTGAGAACACGTGAAGCAGCAGATGGCTGTGTCTGTGCTTCAGAGGGGCAGCACCCAGACAAGCAGGCTCAGCGAAGAAGGACAAGAAGAATCCAGGCAATGAGACACCTCGGATGTGTAGTGAGTGGAAGCCAGCAAGTCCCAACATAGAAAAGCCAGCAAGTACCAGCTGCAGCGTAGCCTCCTCCAGGCAGCAGCTGTTTGGCGGAGCCAGATGCAAACAGCGGTCGAGAGAGACCAGAACAAGAAGGCAAAATGCGTTTCTGAGAAGGGAGGTAATGCCTGTCGCAGCAAGTGGGGTTTGGTTTCCTTTGGAAATGCTTGTTCCTAGCTCTCCAAGACGTTTTGGAAGCAAAGTCTTAGTCACTCTGATTTGGATCTCCTCTTTGAACCCCGCTGTCCTCCACGTAAAATTGAGAATGAATGTGGTGTTGAGGACAGATGTATAAGCAGAGACAGAAAAGTCACTCGAGTATGTCTGGCATGGAGCAAAAGATACTCTTGAGTTTTGTGTGCATAGCCTCGATTTGTTTGTCTTCTGTATGGTTGCTGGAACTTCATGAATCATATTAATGCCATCACTGAACTTCTTTCAGCCTTACATATCCCAGGCCTAAGTAATACTTTGTTATTTTTAAACTAGTATTTGGAAGGACAACATACACTGGAGATAATTATAGTGAAAATAAAACATGCTGCAAAAAATGTCTCCAGAACCCAAAGTGGTTGCAGACAGACGTGACCAGTAATAGTATATGTGCATTTAAAATGTGCTGCGTGCTTGACAAAGAGTCGTGGGCAAGAAGTAGAGGAAGATTGTTGGTTTTGGAAAGCCTCTGTGAAAGACCCTCTGCTTATAAAATTGGTGTGGACGTAGGCTGGAGGGTATAATTAGGAAATGTAGAGGAAAATGGGATTATAAAGTGGGAATTGTCTCTGTAAAGGAAGCAACAGCCGTATCTCACTTATTAGGAATAGTGAACAGACAATTACTGACAACAAAGTGAAGAGGAACACAAGTTTACCTATGAACAAGTGATGAGCATTCAAGGAGAGCACGCAGTGGAAAGGCAGCTCTGAAGCAATTCCTTTCCTTCAGGAAATAACCCAGGTTTAATAATGCATTAATAATACTTCAGTAATGCAAGATAATAATTCTCTTTTTCTGTAGTGATAGCATGATATTCACTGAAGAAAATTAGGCTCAGATTATTCTGAACAGTTCCCCGAAGGGAATGATAGGCTCTTGCTTATCATCTGTAGCAGTATTTAATGATGGAATCGATGCCGAACGAGCTCTAATTGCATAAAGACATGAGTAATACCTTCAACTCCGGAGCTGCAGTAGCCAGAAAGGCCTTGACTTGTGTTTGGTAAGAATGAGCTTCTGCATGACAAACATGATCTTCATGGTATGTCATTTGCCTCCACTCTGCAATAGCCGTGCTCATTTTCTGAGTTGGACTCCACACTTTCAGAGCTTCAGGTTACTGCTTTTTCATCTGCTCCTTTGCAGTTTTTATATCTCCCAGCCCTAGGACGGAGTCTTTCTAAAAGTGAAATGTGCAAAACTGAGATGTTTTTGGTTTCGTTACGTAGCGTTTGTGTTCGCAATGGACGTCTTACCGTTTAGCAAATGTTAATCATTATAGTATTACAGTCGAGAGCGATATTTAAAATCTTAGGCACACTTTTAGAGTTAATTCTGGACAGATGAAGTTATTTGCTTCCAGTTTGAATTAATCCTTTTGCCAGATTTTTAGCTGGACGGCACACAAAGCTTATTTTATGAAGTGAGAGCCCAGGTGCTATTATGAATGTGTGCAGATTATCATCACCTCCCACTGGACCAAACAGAACACTTGTGGCTTCCAGGTTTTAGTTTAAAATCACTTACACTTCTAGGACAAGAAGTATGATAAAATTAAGTGTGCATTTATATCTTTAAACTGACTTAGAAACTTGTAACTACCTTTAAAGATCTTTGGGAGTGGAACATAAAGCTTGTTTTCTCCTTCTGGGACTCATGGTTGCTTGTGGCCTGTTTACCAGGCTGGCTAATGGAAAGGGAAACTAGTAGCTGCAAAAATTCACCTGCTTCTTGTAAAGGGCTGTGAAATGTTAAGAGACTCCTTGGCACCTAAACCTCCTCTTTATGAATTCTAGAAAGCAGCAGGAGCTTTTCCCCAGAATGCAGCCTTTTTTTCCTTTGCTGTGTGTTATGCCAGTGTCAGGATGGGTCTGTTGTGGAAGCGTATGCTCCGTGGCCAAACGCTCTTCTAGAGAGTCCTATATAACTATATTCTACCTGTGTCCGTAGCAGCTTCTCACTACTTAATTTTTCTCAAATAGGCTTTCATCCCAGCTCCCGGCAGGGTAGTGGGCTTTTGTTTCTGATAGTTAAAGTGGAGAGATGGGTCTGAGAAGGAGATCATTTCGCTTCATGTCTGGTATGGCTTGCTCCTCACCATGGAGTTGGATAAACTCCAGTTTTGCCAGCGTAGCTGGTGGAAACCGTCCAGCTTTGGGTCCGCGATTAAGAATTTGAAATACCTTGGGCTAAGCGAAGGGAGCTGGAAACCGCTGTTCAGGAAATCCTCTTTGTATTTTGCTCGCAAACGTTAAAATGTGTATGGGAGTAACTCTGGCACTTAGAAAATAATACTTCTCAAGAGAAGACAGGAGGGGCACATGAACAACTCAAATAGCCTGTGCCCCATGGAATGGCCTGTGTTAAATCCCGTGGGCACTGCCCATGCAGTTTGGTTAGCAGAGCTCCACTGAGCACTGTATTGCAAAGTGATTACTATTTTTCCTCGGTTTCGGGACTATCCAAAGTAAGGTTTGAAGTGTCAGCTGTCTCAAAGAGAGGAGATAGCCAAGATGAGGAAAACAGTCTAAGCTGTGCTCAGACCGAGAGCTTGCTCTGTGTGAGGAAGATACACGGGCTGCCTTCTCTTGATCTGAGTCCAGCCAGGCTCCTGTGCGTTAAACAGTACTCTCCTCTGAGACTCTAGGAGTGGTCTCTCTCATTGATGGTTTCTTCCCTGAAGCCTTGGCCAAGTGTGGAGGTTCCTGGGTTGAGTCACTTGTTAGTGTCTGGGTGGCCCTCGTTTAATCTCCTTTCCAGGAAACCAGCGCGGAGCTCTGCTCCTTTCTAAGCACAATCTGGAGCGCTCAGACCTGGACTTTTTCATCAGAATCAGGAACTTAGTAGGTAATCACTGGGCAGCTGACTACTGGAAAACAGGGTTGAAAAGGAACCATTTTGCTGTCTCAGGTAGTCTGGGGCCAGCAGCTCCAGGAGGGTGTCTCCTGGAGGTGCAGCACATGCTGTTCAAGTTGTTCACATGCCCCTCCTGTGTTCTCTCGAGAAGTATTTGCTAGTGCCAGAATTATTCATCAGGGAAATACACTGTGGATTTCTCTTTGCTTTTGCTAAACCATCTCTTTGGTATGTCCTTCCTAGCTGTAAGCTGGAACTCTCCTGCAGGCAACCAAGGTGCCACATACCATCTTGCAAGAAGTTCCCTAATTTCTCAAGCTTGGTTTCTGCCTTGCCAACGTAGAGAAATGGCTGTAAAAGTTAAATGGGACATAAATGTGCTGTCATTTGGAGAAAAAGGACAGATACGATAGTTTTCTTGGTGTAAACTTTTGACAAAAGCAGTTAACCGTGGCTCTAGGAGACTAAGAGGAAGTGTAAAGAACTACATTTGCACAAGCAGAAAGGAGCTCTTTAGGTTCAGGCTAAACACAGAGGTGATACTACAAATGCTAAAAAAGGAGTGTTAAGCCAGCTGGGTAAGCTGTTGCAATGTCATGACAGGATATTTCCATTTCAGTGTGGAGTTGGTTAGTGTTGGTCTGGTGTCACAGCCCAGGGTGGGAATTTTACCCACAGCACGTGACCTGTCAAAGCAAACACGTGTAAAAAGTGTTCGTGTGCTTCAGTCTCATTACCTTGCACGCACGTGTCTGTAAACAGGAGCGTACGGCTGCAGACTCTGTCAGGGAGAGGTGCCTCGTGCCCTGTAAGTTCTTGAATAATTAGCATTTAATTCCCTGTAGAACTCCCATCCCTCCTCTCCTCTCCCGGCAGTCAGGACCAGCACCGTTAGTTACCCTCCTGTGGATTAGGACCTCTTCATGTGGATCAAAGCTGACAGCCCTTATGACTTGCGTAGTCTCTCTGAACCTTGACAGTTGATTAAAGAATTGACCTGTTTGCTTATAAAAGTCACTTACAAGGAAGTAGGCGCCGAAGAACAAGGCTGGGCTGGATTAAAAGAAGGAAAATTGACCCAGAACTCTGTGCCTAAGCTATGGCACCATTTGTGAGATTCTGTTACAAATCGCCTTTTTCTACTTGCAGTGCTTTTTCTGTTTGAAGACGTTCTGACAGAGCCTTGATGCAGCCTCTTCGGCTTGTGTGAAATTGCAGTATTGAATCCCGCCCATCAGGAGCTGCATTGCTGCGCTCCTTGTCTGCACGTCCCTCCTGGTAACGGCGTGTGCAGGTGTTGTAGGGCTGTGTGTGCGCTTTTGATGTGCTTATAAACAGATTTCTTTGTGCTCAGAGGGAGAGAGGGAAGTGATCTGCAGCTCCGGGACTGCCTGGAGTTCACATTGCCTTTGTGCATGTCAGGGGAAGCTCTGCAGGGCCAGTTGAGGTTCAGAGGGCAGGAGGGAATGGAAATGAAAGGGAGCACATCCACTAGGATGAAGTAGCCTTAGGCTCTTGCTCTTTTGTATCCCCTCTGCTGAGGGCCTGATGAGGTTTTCATTGATGAGCTTAGGTAATAGAATAGAGGTGACGCATGTTAAATTGGTTAGTGCCAAGCTGAGTGGTCCCCCCAGCTGTGGTGGAGGAGAGGATTAGGAGTTAGCACCTTCAGGGTGCTGGGTGCCTCTCAGATATTTTGCAGAGAAGGTGGTGAGTCCAAGATGTTCAGTCTTTTTGTGTAAAACTAACCCGTCTACCGTAGTAAGAAAAAGAGAGGATGGTTCATCTAGGAGCATAGTTCTGACAATAAAAAAGTTCNTGTGGTGAGTCCAAGATGTTCAATCTGTAGTAAGAAAAAGAGGGGATGGTTCATCTAGGAGAATAGTTCTGACAATAAAAAAGTTCCCATGCAATTGATGCTGCCCGTATAGTGAAATCAGTTATTTTGCTGTGGTATCTTCAGCCTCAGTGTCTAAGATGTAGTTACTTGTCTCAAAACCAATGTGCTTTGTTCTTCACATCTTTATTCTGTGATTAGAATTCCAGTAGAATCCTTCTTGGACCTGAAAGCCCTCTGTATTTTGAAATAGTTGGGCTGGAAACGCCAGTGGCTTGGTGAAATGTTGTCAGTGGGACATTTAATTTTTAAAAGCCACATTTACGAAAACACGACTTTTGTGGTTCTCTGATACAGTTGCATTATACTTTGCAGGATATTGGCAGAAAATGTTGAAATTAGCTTGAGACTTCTTGTGTTTCACAAGCAAAATGTGCATAATTAGTAAACGCGAAGGCAAAAGGCATTTATTGTAGTTCTAGATGTTTAAGTTAGTGGCATGTGTCAGATGAGGTGTGCACAGATAAAGGCAGAGAGCTGCACCCGTTCATTTCTCTTTGATGTCACTGGCGCCGTATCCCTGTGCAACAGAGTTTCTGAATAATCCCTAACGAAAAGCATTTTGTAAAAATCCCCTAGCAGTCTTCTGCAGTAACGCTGGTTTGCTTTTCGCTTGCTAAAAATTGTGCTCAGACTGTGAACATTCACAAAATGACAGGAGTGTTTCCTGGAGGCACCTCTGCAGGTCTCCAGTCCAAAGTGGGCCTGTTGCCAGCCCTAGATCAGATCAGCTGTGGCTTGGTCTAGCCACGTCTTGGGACATTCCAAGGATGGAGAGACCCTCCACCTCTCAGGTGACCCATAGCAGGGCTGCACTGCCTTGGCAGGGGCAGGGCAAGAGTCTGAATGTCCCGAACCGCCATGTGTGGCTGTGGCACTTGGCATGTCATCCAGCAGCATCAGCTTTGGCTCCACTGTCTCTGTAACTACCTACAGGTGGTTGTAGATTGCTCCTAGTTTGGCCTCCCTACCTTGTCTTCAGCAGACTGAGGCAGCCCAGCTCCATTTCTCTCAGCAGACCTTGTGACCCAGGCCCTGACCGTCTCCATAGCCTCTACTGACCCCTCTCCAGTTTTCCCCACATCCATCTTTGCCCGAGAGAAGAGAAGAGGACCCAAAAATGTACATGATATTCCAGCTGTGGTCTCACCAGTGCTGAGCATAAGGTGACAAAAACTTTCCACGTTGCCCTGGCCACATTCCCCAAATTTGCCGTAGTTTTGTCTGACTCGCAACGTTTCTCTAATACTTCTGGTTTTCTTCCTTAACTTCTCTGCATTTGAGTTGCTTTTTCAATAATTCCACAGGCTGCAGTTGCTGCTTTTCAGACTCCCAGGCACCAGAGATCCTCAAGCACTGCACAAGGCTCCTTCTTCGCCTACCAGAGGCAGAAAAGCTCCCCTCAATTTTTCCCACCTATCCCAAACACCTACCATTGCATGGACTGAATTTCCTTCTGGAGGAGGTGCCTCTCTTCTCCTGTAGATTTGAAAGCGAGCCTAGACAGCTCTGTCAGACAGCTAAAGCTGGAAAAAATTAATCTCACCCTGAGTGGGGAGATGAAAGGCTTCTATTTGCTCGAGCCATTATGTTTTAAATGTGGTTGAGAGTTGGCAAGTGCTGATAGAGAAAAACATATTGCTCTCCAGGAAGAGAGACAGGCCCAGCCTGAAAGCTGTAGCCTGATGTGTGTTTTGAGTAGCGTGCAAGCAAGCATCTCCCTGCGTTTTTATCTCCCCGAAGCTGACCTTTTTACTCTCTTCAATCTGATCTGGTGCCTGTGATCTCGCTAATTCAGTCGCTGTGGCAGACAGACGGTTACTCATGTGCACAGTCACGCGATGGACAAGTAGAATCATAGAATCATAGAATATTTAAGGCTGGAAAAGACCTCTTGGATCATCGAGTCCAGCCTATGACCTACCACCACCACTCAGCTAAACCCTGCCACTAAGTGTGGCATCCAGTCTGGCCTTAAACACCTCCAGGGACGGTGACTCCACCACCTCCCTGGGCAGCCCAGCCCAGGGTTTTATCCTCCTTGCTGTGAGGAAGAGCTTCCGAATATCCAACCTAAACCTCCCCTGGTGCAGCTTCAGGCTGTGCCCTCTCATCCTGTCACAAATTGCCTGGGAGAAGAGCCCATCCCCCTCCTGTCTACACCTTCCCTTCAGGGAGTTGTAGAGAGTGAGAAGGTCCCCCCTGAGCCTCCTCTTCTCCAGGCTGAACAGCCCCAGCTCCCTCAGCCTCTCCTCATAAGATTTCCCCTCCAGTCCCTTCCCCAGTCTGGTCTCTCTCCTCTGGACCCGCTCCAGCACCTTAAGATCCTTCTTACAGTGAGGGGCCCAGAGCTGCCCCCAGTGCTCGAGGTGAGGCCTCCCCAGTGAATGTAGTGTGAAAGTAGTGTGATGTTCCCACACCGCTTTCCACGCCTATTTATCATTTATCAGTCAGGCTCCAGACCGGGATCTAAGTAAACTATTGTCATGAAAGAAAGCTTTTTCTAAGGCATCTGCTGTTTTGGTCATGAAAAGTACCTAGTGCTTTGCTTTGTTACAGTGCTGGAAGTTTTGCTGGCTAGCATGAGTTTCCACAGCACTGTCATCCAAAAAAATGAAACAAAACGCTGTGCTCTCACACTCTTCAAAATTGGATGATTCCTTCTCTTTCCGAGCTACGTGAGCAGCTTCCAGAACTCTTTCAGGGTAAATACCGGTGAGCCAGTTAAACAGTTTACCACCACCAGAAAGGAGAGTTCCCGTTGTCAATGTTTCCTTGGTTGTGCACGGTCTTGTCAGATCCGTCCTTAATCCATTTCATTGTGTTGGCAGAAAAACAGCGTGAAGAGTTCAGGGGACTCGCAGCAGAGTCTGAGAATCGCCAGAGGCTGACAGAGAAGGTGCGAGGGCTGAGGGATGGAGGGAGAAGGAACCTTCCTGCTTCTGGTGGCCGTGGGGGTGAGATTGCTCAGCCACTTACAGGGTATGCCTGGCCATTCTGAAATGCACTTTCGTGAGCTAGGTTGGGGGTGATTAAGAAGGAATCCTCAACATCAGGCATCCAAGATCCTATTTGCCACCAAGCGTGGTTAATCGTGTAATTATTTATGCCTTCTGGTTTGAGGTTTTCTTTTCTGGGGAAAAAAAAGTTAAATGTTTATAGACTTGTTCCCCTTATAAAACGAAGTCTGCTTCTAGGACTGATTTAGGTCTTCCACAGCAACACTAGACGTCCAAACAGAGATGACGCTTGGCAACAAAGCTGGACTCAGAACTGAGATTTAGAATCGAAACTTAGCTACAAAAGTGAAGAGAAGGGAGCTCAGTAGGCTGGGGTCAATACGAGTTACACAAACCAACAGGCGAAGAAATGAAAGGAAACTTCATCTGCGTACTCTTGTTTTAATTGAGATTATTAGTAACAGAGGTGACAAATTCTTGAATACCATTATATTTAATATCTCTTTAATTAGAAGAACTATGAATAGCTGATGAATCCTTAGCCGTACAGATGTCCTGGGATCTGCAAAATGAGAAACATCTTTCCACAAGCATCTGTAATGCAATACATGTTGCACAGACTAAAACGCTGCTGTCAAGTTTGGATTCAGCCCACTGCATCTCGCTATTGAAACCTTGTTGTCTCTGAACTGACATTTGGGGAAAAGCAAAAGGCAGCTTGGATTTGGAGCACCAAGCCTCGCCCGTGTGTGCCAGACCACCGTCCAGCCATCGGCGGCCTAGGAACTTTGCCTGGCCCTGCTGCCAAGACGTACAGAGACCCACCCAAGTCTGAGCTGAAGTCATCGCAGAGCTCCGGGTAAATCCAGGGGATTCAGGCAAAAATGCAGCCTCGCCGCTGGCTGAGGAGAGCGTTTGTTTCCTTGGTAGCTGGTTCCATTTCTTTCTGTGTCTCTCCTGTTACTTTATTCTTGGAGTTTTGACAGTGGCGTTTGCGCTGTGGGAAATGGTATTTCTATAAAGGCATGCTTTTATTCAGCTTGGGTAGATCGTGGAAGGAGAGGTGAACTGTTTTCTGTAGTGAAATCAGAGGAGGGAAAATGACAGATCAGGAGAGAAGGAAGAACACCCATTTCTTTAGATTCTTTAGAGACGTGCTTCTAAAGCCCCTTTACCCAGCAGCTACTGACAATACAAACAAGACTTTAACTTTTAAAACCAGGTTAAAGGCAGTTTACTGAAAGTACTGCCTGTATTTATAAAACACTTCCCTGCCTGTGACCCAAAACATCATTCCTTGCCACTGCTGGGAGGTGGTTCTTCCATCTCGGTGAAGAGGAATTAACCCTGGAAAGGTTAAGAGGTATATTCGGTACCTCGAGGAGATCCCTAGAGACTTAACTCATGGTCTGTTGCTTTTCCCAGAAAGTTGAGGGATAACAAATATTTCTAACAGAGATTTTCCAGTCCTTCTGATGTATGTCTGTGTAGCTGATTCAACTTCCACAATTAGGGAAGATTTGTTGCTAATTTCCTGTACATCTGCTGCGCTCTCAGAAGCAGCATCTCTCTGGCTGCAGAGGAGAATCAGGCTGCCACTGTCGCTCTTGGGCAGTCAAGAGCAAACAGCGGAAAGCTGTGGCTTTCCCCACAGGGAGAAAGAGCGAGGAGCACCCTCTGCTACTGAGCTTTGGCTTTCACTGATTTGGGCCAAGAATTTGATTCAGACTATTACTTTATTCTCTCCTGTCATTAGCCTTGAAAACCACTCGTTACTTTCAGTTTTTTGTTTCCTCCTTCATACACATTCCGCTCCCCAGCGAGTATATTGCCAGCAAGTTAGCGGCAATCCCAGAGCAGCGAATAGATCAGGAAAGGGAGAAAGTCACAGTGACGGTGAGATGTAAGTTGCTGTTGCCCAAATGTCATTTTATTCCCCCAAACCAGATTTGAATCCACTACCTGATAGTCTGGCTGCAGAGGACGTGCGGGGGCTGCAAAGGGCATGTGGGGGATTTTTTTTTTTCAGACACTAGAATAGGTTTTAAGACAAATCCCATATTAGGTGTTCTGCTCAAGAATGCAGCTGCTCACCTTCAGTATCTGGGCTAATGAACAGTTTGTACAGTCTGATGGAGCGGGTGCATGTGTTTTAGAATAATTAGCAGCTTCTGCAAAATGGAGTTTTGCGGTCTGGCTGTATTTTTATCCAAAACTTTAAATGGATCCTCACCTGCGCACCAGTAATAAATATAATTGTTCTCTTAGAGAGAACATCTTCTGCATCCGTTTTAGAAAAGTTGCCCTCCAGACTGAATCCTGCACCTGGGTTCTAATTCTGGTCTCTTGGCTCTATGGCTGAGCTGCCCAAGATGATGAGTGTGCAGCGATGACTGCTGCAGGCTATCTGCTGCTTACCTTGCAGCTATCTTACACAGTGCCGAGATTCAACGGGAGATGGAAATCAATCATCTACCTTGCTGCAGAAAGCAGGGAGACAGTAAAATTTCAAACCAGGGTTGGATCTTGTGCCGCGTGTGTTGTAAGATTGAACACACTGTGATCAAGTCCATGTACTCGGTTTAAAAAGAGGAGGAAGCCTGGACTCTACTTGACCGGTGTTTCTGGTTAGCATTTTACAGTTCTCCTGCGTTCCTGGCTACCTGCATGTGTGGGCATTTTTGCTCTGTGTGAAAGGACGCTTGCTTCTGCTTTGAAAGGAAATTGTTTTGTCAGAAGAGACAGTCACAGGCTGGGTGGCTTTTCATGGACTTCTGTAGCTATTCTTAAACACTTCCCATGCGTATGTAGCCCTGATGTCTGTCAACATCTTTCTCCTATAGCTCATGAGTGATCTGCAAGTTAGTAAGACAGGGAAAGGGTAAGATAGAAGTATTATCTTGACAGACTCTTCCAAATTTGAGGGAAGGTCCTTATGGACCTTGGAAATGCTGATTAGAAGAGCCCTCCAGTCCAAGCTCCTGTGTGAAGGAAGGCTGCTGCCAACACCGCGTGAGCTTGGCTGTGGCGTTGGCAGGTGGGCTCTGAAGAGCTCTAAGTATGGAAAGCTCAGCACAAAGTGAGATCTAAGTGTTCTGGTACTTCACTGTCCTTTGAACTCGGTTAGAAAAGAAAGCAGAAGACAGCTGCATCAGCAAGTGGATTTTGAACTGCTTTGTTGCCTTGATCCAGCGTTTGGAGTAAGCCTGACATAAATTTCTCTTGACCTATCCAGCTTCTGTTTCATGGAGAATCTGACCTAGAGAGAAATCAGGATTTACAGTCTAGTCCATCTTGTGATACTGGATCCAAGGACTGTGCCAATGAAACCGCATCATTTTTGTGCATTGGTTGGTTCTCTGCTTCCGTGCCAGGGCTGCAAAGGCAGAACAGCAGGAAAAAAAAAGTGTTTGTTGCTAGTAACATTCCCCACTGCAGTTTGTGTTGTGTGTGCTCTTTTGGGGCAGAGTTTCCAGCTGGACGGTCGTTCTGGGAGTCCAGAAATTGTCTTACGTAAAAGACCTGAGGTCTTGCGAGCCAATATAGAAATTTGGGGTTAAGATTTTGTCAGAGAAGCAAAGAATCTGGATTATATCCTTTTTGGTTTTGCTGGACCTTACTCACATGCCCTACCTAAATTACATGTTTTTGCAATTACAGATTGCAGTTGCAAAACTAATAGCCTGCAGATGCAAAAGCAGAGCTCTGGCTGCAGTGAATTAGAGAAGGAGGGGAATTTCTTTGTATGGTTAGTCGTAATAAAACAATTAATTCCTTTTGAGTCTTACAACTTTGTAAAACCTACAAAGATAATCGACAGGCTCAACTGGGAGTTGCAGATGAACTGCATTTCTCTGCTTAAATAGCCCACGGGAAGGAGAGAAAATGACAGAGAAACATCATTTGCAAGCAATTTGAAACATTCTTTTTTTCTAATTTTTAGATGCTAGTTTGATTGAGAGGCCTTTTAGAAGAAATTCTGATCCTTATCAAGCGTAACAGGAGGAACTTTTCCACCAGTGCAAGCTGGGGTTTATTTTGTCTTCACAGAAGCTCAAAACGGAGTCACCTCTTCATACAGACGTACCTTTCCCGGTTTAGCTTGAAACTCAACGTATTTCCACAAACAACACACAAATCATCAAAGCGTTTTAAACCCTCCTGTGCCACTTCAACCAGAACTGTTTGCTTAAACATGGAATTCTGCTCTTCGCATCCTCTTACTTTGCGTTTAGGAATTTTTTTTTCTAATCTGCTGCCAAACCAAAATTACATCATAGCAAATGCACGCATTGTTCTTGACTTTTGGACCTTGCAAAGCAGTTCTGCAGGCAAGTTTAACTGGCTGGATTTCTGGCCAGTCCCTGTCCTGTGCCCTGCTGGTTCACGTGGCCTTTCTTTTTCTTTCCCATGCAACGCAAAAAAGATGAAACTACAAGGAGTAGGATGTTTAGGATAGAAATAAAGTCCAGGTGGGTGCTCTTCACTCTTCATTGCAATCGGACTTGCTTTGCTGTGCCTCGTGGTGCCCAATTAACATCTATACACACAGGCTTCTGCCAACGGTGGTTTCCTGGAGCGTTCCCTGTTCACAGGGGAAGGCTGATGGTACCTAGTGCCTCCTGCTTAGGATGTGTTGCAAGTCCAAAGGGAGATGCAAAACGCTTGGATGGAAATAGCTGAGTGGTGGTGGTAGGTCCTAGGCTGGACTCGATGATCTAAGAGGTCTTTTCCAGCCTTAAATATTCTATGATTCTATGAATATTCTAAATGAGGCAGGTTTGTCTTGGGTAATTCCAGACTGAAGGATTTGTGGAGGAATGGGGAGCTTGAGAATAGGCGGTCATTTTGCAGCTGGTGGCACTTTGTTAAGAGGATGCAGATGTTTCAGTAGGACAGAAGGTCAGTGGGCCTACCTTCTGCAAGTGTACTTATGTCCTGATTCCTGATGGGATGTAGGATTCCGTCTCAGAAGCCGCTGGGTAGATTCTACTGTTTGACTAATAGTGATGTAATTACCAACATATTTCAGTATTATCTTAAGCCATAATTCCTCCTCTTTGACCTTGGAAGTTGAATAAGGGATTGTAAACCATGAAAATAGAAAAACTGAACGGTATATCAATTTTTTTCCACCTTTATGTGACATTACATTAGAACTGCCTTTGGTGCATCTAAGTAACCCTTTGTATTATAGTCTGTTGTGTATTAGAAACTTCTTGTGTTGATCTCCTCAAGCTTCAGTGGAGTCATGAGATTCCTTTGCATTTTTATTTCTGCTTTCTCAATTGTAACCTTGATCTTCTACCTGGAGGAAACGGAGTAGGATACCAAATGGAACAAAGAGCAGCAAATTAAGCTAGGAGGATGTGGTTTCAAAGCAAGGAAAGGAAGCAATTCATGCAATAGAAGTAGGCTTTTGGAACTTCTTGACAAAATTCATTATCAATGCTGTAAGTTTACGTGTATTCAAGGGAGGACTGGGAAAGTTAACGGAAGAGAAATCTATTAATAGATAATGAATATACAGAAGTCGCATCTTTGCTAGAAAATCCCTAAAACAGTAATTGAAAATGGTTGGTGGCTGGAACACAGGTCAAGTGTCGTATCTGTACACGCTTCTTGTTTCCGTCTTAGCAAGGTGAGCTGGTTTTCCTTGGAGTCAGAAAAGGACAGCAGCAGCTCTCAGGCAGCAGCAGCAATGCCCAGCCCGGGACAGGCAGGCAGAAGAAATCAGGAACAGCTTGAGCAACAGAAAAGCTTAATTTGTCTCGAGTCATTGTGAAACTGGGTTCTCAGCTTTTACGTTGGCAGAGGCCTTTTGTTCTAAAATAGCATCGTATGCTGACTGCCATTCTATCTTGGATCTTTTGGGTATCAAGAGCTACTGGAGAGATGATCTGAATGAATGTCTAACCCTGGGGCACCTCAACTCCATTTAAAAGTCAAAACAAGGTCACTTCAATTTGGCCTCTGATTAAGTTCCTTTTGGTCTTTCAGGCAATGTTACATAAATTCAATCCAAAGGAAGGGACAAAAAGCAATCCTTACTTTGCTGCTGTTTGCTGCCTCCATTTGGGAGCTGCAGCGGCCACAGTTCACAGCAGGTCTCCATATCGTTAGTAGTCTCCATAACCTTTTTAGTTCTTAATCCAGAAGAGGTCCTTTGCCACTAGTTCGCCTTTACACTGAGAAAACATTCCGTGCTGACCTCCAAAGCTGAGCCCTGCTTATGGACAAGAGCAGCCCTGCCATTAAAGGGAATGGAGAAAACTTCTCCAAAGGAGGCTTGTGACAAAGTGAGTTTTCTGTTCCTCTGAGGTCTCTGAGATTTTCACAGGGCTTCCTGACTCACAGCGAGGTGCTTTCCTGTTACTCTAGATTTGGAGCACAGGCCATATCACATCTGGCAGTAGCACAGTTGACAATAAAAGGCACTAAAGACTTCTTCATTAAAAGGTCTTTCATGTGGGAACTAAACTGGATAGCAACTCCCTCTTCTGCAGGGACAGTGACCAGAAAGTGTTCCAGAGTGCTGGTAGGTGTTACGTATAAAAATTTGCATGGGAATGTCAGAAAGGTGTAATCTTACACTACAGGGTATTTTATTGACTGTGGGATTGAGCTATTTCTGGTAAAACACTTAAATCAAAAGCGTATCTCATCACTTCATTGCTGTGTGCAAAGTATAGGCTGTAAAAAAACCACCTGTGCCCAAGAACGCTGGGATTGGAACAGCACCGCTGTGAGCAGGAGCACTTCTGGCAATAAAACAAAAGCAGAAAAAGAAACTCTATTCCCAACGTTTCTGGGTGCTTTTCTGTTATGGGACAATCTCTCCCCTGCCCCCAAAAATAGGCTTCAAACTTAGAAAAGTGATTAAATTCTGTGATTAGGGTTTGGGAGTTGAATTCTTGGTTACAAGCTCTCTTCTTTAAGTATGCTGCAAAATCAAACTATGTTAATGCGTGTTATCTAACCTCAAGTTTAATATATGCAGAGCTGGTACGCTTTCAAATGAAGTTAAATGGTTAGTGTTAAACCCAAAGCAGTAAAGCTACTGGGGCCTCCCAGGGTGAGCTGTCAAGAGCCGGTGCAGAGAGACTGAGCCCTTGTGAGTTTTTGTTGTGGGTTTTCTGTGGATTCCTTGCAGTCATTAGCCCATCTTTAACTCACTCCCATACTTATCTTTGCATGCCATGGGTTCCCTGTAAGGATCCACGTTGGGGTGAGTAGGTCTACTTGGATTTATAAGGTCTACCTCTGGGGAAAAAAAAAAAAAGAAAAAAAAGGGAAAAAAAGAAAGAAAAAAGATACATCAACTCGATAAACAAGGTTGCTTTACAGTTTGCGGTATAATGAGCAAGTATTGTGGCTATGAGTCACAGGTTGTGTAGAGGTTTTAACTGGTTTCTTCGCTTTTTTTCCTGCTCTTCAAACCATGCCCAGGCTTTTCAGATGTAAGAGTCAGACTGAAATGGTGGGATAGCAGTAGTTTCTACAGTTACTGCCCTGTTTAATGCCCACTGATAGCCAAAGCCATGTTGCAGGAACTTGTGGCATTTTCAGATGATGGACCAGTGCTGTATCCAGTGTGGTGTATCTTCAGGACACCATGTGGTTGCCATCACCCAGCTGAATCAACAGTGAAATTATACAGCCATTTCCTCTACAAATTTGTAAACTTTAATACACGGCCTCTCCAAACTGCCAGAGGAAACTAGGAACAGTTATGCCAAGACCCGATTCTCTTTTACACCGTGGTCTGTGCCGTGTGCCCCAGTGTCAGGAACTGCTGGGCTAAATGAGAATCAGCCCCTAGGCCATGAATGCATTACAGGTAAGTTCTCTTCCCTGGAGAACAACCTCCTTTTGTGTCCAGAGAGCTGCTGAATTTCAACCCAGGCTGTCCTGAGAATGAAGCTCCAGATTCACAGGTACCGTTTCCCAGTTAGGAGTTGCGTGCCGACGTCTGCGATGCTGCGCAGCGCAGGTTTGCTGGCTCGTGCAGGAGATCAGGGCAGAAACTTCACATCTCCAGCAGCAGCCGGACAGCCACAAAATGATTATTTTGCCATTCTCAAAAAGTGTGAAATCTGTGGTTTATGAAAGAAAAGCTGCCTCTTTGGCTCTGTCACCCCAGGGGTTTAGAAAGTCCAGCTCCTCAGAGGACCTGTGCATGGCAGTCTCTGAAGTTGCACATAGCTTTCTGGGCCTGTGAGTGCAGAGTTTTGTTTCACGCTCCTCGTATCATCAAAAGCATATCTCTAAAAAAGGTCCTGTGTCATCTCATGGACCTGAAATCCCTGAGAATTTCAGAAAAAAATACGTTTGAAAGACAATACATGGATTTGATGCCCAACTTTTTATGATCCAACCCCACTTTCTCTCTGCTTTGCCTTTAGATTGCTAGGTGTGGTCAGATAGTTAATAGGTAAGCTCTTAAGCTGCCAGGACGTGTTGAACACTACAGAAAGTAGTGTCATTGTAGAAAAATAGTACCTCTGGCAACTTTGAGAAGCTGCCAGCACCTCAGCGGGATGTGGGAAGCTCCTCAGCCTCTATCAGCAGTGTTCGTAATATGGTCCTAGAATCACAGCGTGAAGATTCAGGCTGGAAAAGATTGAGGCACATTTCCCTGGGAGACTTCTTAGTCATAAACAGAGATGAAAAAATGCCCAGTTACAGTGTTTGTTTACTGTAAGAAGTCTTGTGAAGCTGCCTGGCCAGAGTACCCTCTGGCATGCCGAGGCGCCTGGCTCTATTTGCCCGCTCTGCTCTGGCAACTGTCTTTGTGAGTTGCAATATTCTAGCACGTAGCTGGTCTCCAAGGCAATGGTAAAGATCAAACCTCCTCATCAAGGCAAATCATGAGAACAGCACATTGAGGGTTTTCTTTGGTATTTTAATCCAGTCTCCTTGGAGCTTTTGCTCTTGTAAAGTAAGAAATGGCATTTATTTTCAAAACCATTATCCGTAGTTCGTCAGAGATGGATTTCTAAGGGAGAGTATGGCTCCCTTGAACAACTGGAGGAAATCCTTCTGAGAAGAGAGGTGGGAAGTGAGTTAGGGCCTGTCCTGCAGGAGTGGAGTCGTGGCTTCCACATGGATCAAGGTACATACTCCAAAGGAGTAGGAGGGTCAGAGGCTTGTCTCTTTATTCAGCAGCATGACAGACAGCGTTTACACAGGCACACATGCTAAATACACTGTAACAAAGCCCATTTAAAACAAGATACGTTCCTTACTCTCTACTAGTAGGTAATGCTTTTGCTCAAGGCTTTTGAAAAGTACTTCCCTGTACCTAAACACAGCAGCTAAGAAGGTAAGAAAAATCAAAGGGAATTGATCTGACAGATAAGTAACCTGAGGGGTAGGAGGGAAAACAGCTCACGCTGAGAGTGCAGAGCTGTGGCAGGTTTGGAAATCCTTTATTTTGTGTCCCGTGTCACTCGGGTATCCCTCAGGTGAATGTGTATCTCCTCCAAACATTCCCTATAGCACGGGGGTGATATTCCCATGCATCACAGGCATGCTGCAAGGATTAATTCCTTGATGTTTCTTTCAAATACGCAGAAGTGGAGGAGGAGCTTTGCAGGTTGCCTACAGTTAGGTTGCATATTACTCCCTGGGGAAGTGTCTGTCGCTGGGTGCAATGTTGCTGATGGGATGTGCATTGCAAAAGCCAAAACAAGCAATATTGCCAGTTCAAATAATTTAAAAGCCAAGAGTCAGACTCATGAAATTATTATAGTTTTAAAAAATAAATCTGAAAGAGTGGTATGTTTTCTCTCTGCTTAATGGAACATCATGGTATGCATAGATGAGGTTTTCTTTATGCCCCTTAAATGTGAAAGTTACAAACAGGTTTTTTATTTATTTTGAAATGAAAGCTAAGATGCCTGCATGTTTTCATGCCTCAAGGTAGCAGACTTTCAGAAGCAAACCACGTGTCATGAGACTCAGGCTGAAGCTGCGGGAGCATCCAGGTTTGAAATATTCTAACACAATGGAACAAGATTCCCAGTGCCAGTTGACTGTTAGGGTTAGAGACACACGAGGCTCCAAAGCTTAATCCCTGTTAGAGCCTTGACAACGCTGATCTTATGTAAGAAGCCTTAAAATCTTTATTGCAGTTCCATGTGTTGTTGAGTCCAGCAGCAGACTAGCAGGCACTGAAATGGCCAGCGGAGTAAAAACATTCAGTGAGGAATTTCATTCTATAGAGGCACCTAATTTCTAAATATTTACAGCTCTGGTTAATTGTATTCCAGTTATATAATGCCCTGAACGTTCTGTGGTGGCACGGACTTACTAAATGCGATTATTAATCAGAAGTTTAACAAGTAACAGCTTCAGATTTTATCCCCAGGCAAAAATGTGGTTCTGTATACCAACTTATTAAATTAAGGTAATGCATTCGTGGCTGTATTTTTAATACCTATGTCTATATTTATCTAGCTGTCCGTCTCATCTGGCTTCAATATCACTGAACCGTGGAGATGATCAAAAGCAAAATGAGAATGGTAAAGCGAGGGTCTTGTTTGAAATATTGTCTTTCCAGGCTGATATTTTTCCAGTGGTTCTGCCAGCAGTCTCAGGTCTGCATCGTCTATTTAAATTGTCATCTCATCTGAGTGCAGATCTTGGCCCAAGCCAAGGCCATCTGCTCTTGGGTAGTGGTTGTGATTTATTCTGCCTCTGGTTGACGTTCATGCTCAGGGGCCAGATGCTGACTTGTAAAATTTGCTTTTATTCATTTTCAGGTTTAGGTCATGTGTTAATAGCACCAACAGCGTTTTAATTTTAGATATTTTTGTCTAGTGTTTAAAATTAGGGCTGAGTAATAGCATCACACACCCCTCTGGGATGCACTTCAGCATCCTTCAGGATAGGACAGGAGAAAATATTTTACATGTTAGAAATACATTCCAACGATGTTTCTAAATGTTTGATTTCTTTCTAATCGCTAATCCTTACTTTCCTTTACGTTGCATATTAAAAAAAACGTTTAAAAATAAAAGTCTGTGGAATATTTGAAGACTTTTTGTCTCAAGAATGTTGTAGGTAGCTAAACTGGAGGCAAAGTATTCATGATACGTTGCAGCAGACTCATTGCTACCTTTGCCTTCAGCGTAAAATGAGGGTAGTTAGGAAACTTCACAAGTTAGGACTGATTGTCGGAGGGATGCTCCTGCATATAAAAGGTAAAGACTGGATTAATTTATCTAATTTCAGATTTTAAAAAATTGGGGGTTTGTAGTAGAAATGAGCAGTATCCACCTTCCAGACAATCTGTGCATTTTGCACGTTAGCTCCTGGTANATCCCTGTCGTGATGTGCTGAGGGCTCCAGAGATGGACACAGTACTGCAAGTGGGATCTCACCAGAGCAGAGTGGCAGAATCTCACCTCTCTTGATCTGCTGGCCATGCAGATGTACTGATACATAAATGTACCACTTTGCTGTGTAGTTTAAGGAGACCTTTTAGAGTCTGAAAGCTAGTGGGAAGTTAATTTTGATGTCCGGAGTATCTAGAGTTAGGTTGTGTGCGGAGCGATTGCTAGTTCACAGATAACAGGTATCAAAGTTTTTAGTATCTAAGANGCTAAACTGGAGGCAAAGTATTCATGATACGTTGCAGCAGACTCATTGCTACCTTTGCCTTCAGCATAAAATGAGGGTAGTTAGGAAACTTCACAAGTTAGGACTGATTGTCGGAGGGATGCTCCTGCATATAAAAGGTAAAGACTGGATTAATTTATCTAATTTCAGATTTTAAAAAATTGGGGGTTTGTAGTAGAAATGAGCAGTATCCACCTTCCAGACAATCTGTGCATTTTGCACGTTAGCTCCTGGTAGCAGTTTGCACTTGGAGCTGACTGTCTTTTTGTGTGTCTGCCTTCTCCAAAGCTGGCGATGTGCTCGACAGAGGAGTTGTGCAGCACCTCCAAAGCTCGTTTGGGTATACAAACGTGGCATGGAAATGCCTTCACTGTCTCACTATCTGCTGTGTGAGCAGAAGGCTATGGGTCATCCCTCTCACACTGTTCAAACGGAGAAGATCGTAAAATCATAGAATGGTTTGGGTNATGTGTGGGGCCTGCCATCATTTGTGTAAAAATAAAACTTCACTTTGCTAGGTTAGACTGAAGTATAATACTGTCTTTTTATGTATCTGTCATCCTTATATTCCTCTGGTTCTGAACGTGGTCTAGAAAACAAAGCTGCTTTTGTTTCTCTGAGGCAGAAAAAGAAGACCAGGTGGGATTCCTTTAAGACAGCTTCAGGTGTTTGAATGCTGGTTGCCCAGTCTGAACTAGACCTTATTCTCCTGAGAGTCACTGGAGAGCAGCAGACTCCTCTGGAGCTGCCATCATCTCCAGTGCTTAGTCTGGGGTGAAATACCTGCTGGAGTTGCCCACTTCAATTGCCTGAGCTAGCAGAAAATTGCTTGGTGGTTTTGCTTTAGGCCAGAATACAGAGGAAGGAGAGCAGATAGTGGTGAGCTGCTTGTTTCTTCTTTGCAGCTCTTGAAACATTCACAGAAGTTTAATATTAGTTGAGGTTGAATCTAATTCATGGTACTTTTTTTTTTTTTAAAAAAGAAAAGTTTGTAGGTGAGGCAGAACTAAGAAAGGTGAATTTTACAGTTTGACATCTCATTTTCAATGCAAGGTTTAGAATCAGGTATTGTTTTCGAGCAAATCAGTTTGGTGGAATCTGAACCTGCCCAGCAGTGTTAGTGCATAGTTGGGCTGCGTTGTAGTCATGGAAATAAAATTTGTTAACTGTAGACTCAGTCTGAGCCAAGTCTTTGAATTTAACCGTGATGGAGGAGATGCAGAGCTTATAAAGGCCAAGTCTGAGATGTCTGAGATGCAGAGCTTATAAAGGCCAAGTCTGAGATGTTTGCACTCCCTCTGAAGTTACCAGAGGACTCTTACGAGAAGTTGATATTGCCGGCGTCTGTCCTGTGGACTGCAAAAAGAGAATCATAGGATTGTGGAAATGGGTAGAGAAGACCACTCGTGGTGCCTAGCCTAGATTTCTCCTTGAAGTGGAACTAGCTGACAGTAGCTAAGGGCAGCCGTGGCTTTGTGTAGCTGAGTCTTGGAAACTTCTGTCATCTCCTAGCTCTCCGCTGACCTGTTCCAGGGTTGCACCATACTCGGGTGAAAAACTGTTTCTGAATATTCAGCCTGAACCTCCCGCGGTGCCCCCAAGAAAGGTAATGGTACAGAAGCGACCTAAGGAATTTTCCTTATTTTGTTGCTATCCAGAAATTTGGTATATCTGCGAATTTGTCATTTCTATGAATTTCTATTCTAGAAGTTTGGAATGCCTGCGAATGACACTCCTGTTATTCCTGTAGAGGTACTCCAGCTGGAAAGGCTTTGTGATAGTTATTGGTGCGTTTTATAGAGAGAATAAATAAAGGTGCCATTATAAGCAGAACTAAGCCAGCATCGATTAATTACCAGCCTTCAGATGTGTCAGCAAAAATTAGTAGTTACTTGAATCATGGATGATTGTCTGTGTAACATTTGTGTTTTTCCAGGTAATGGGCTCTCAGAAGCATGGACAAAAAAACCCCAACAACCAGGATAAGCATTTCTTTAGCGATGTTTAAAATGGTCATCAAATCATGACAAGGACGTTGTTACCAAATATAGTTTTAATTGACATCTTATCTTTGTCCTGTTCCCTTGGGAGCATTGAATTTCAGGAATGTTTTTTTCTGTAACGTTCATTGTCTCTTCCTGAGTGTTATCCTGATCTCAGTGGTTCAAAAATGAAATGGGAATTACATATGTCGTCTGAGAATTATACCAGAGTGGTTTTATAATTTTGGTACCAAGATGTTTTTAATTACGGTCATTTATTGAAGTCATGTTTTCTTCTCAGAGTCAGTCGTTTGGGTTTTTGGTGGGAGAGAGAGAGTGATATTTCTGCAACGTAGCTACAGAATATCTGGACATATTTAGCACCTAACTTGGTGTGTGACTCAGTTCCCTGAGTCTTGGACATAACAAAGTAGTGTTTCGATGTTAAAGTAGAGAAAATACAGTTAGCCTGACATTAAGAAGTTAACAACTGTCCTGAAGGGGAGTCTGATTCAGCCTGCCAAAAAGATAACCTTGGCCAAAAGCGTAAGATGATTGTGTGCCTGTTCTTGCCCTTCAGAGGGGAGCCAAAAAGCTGCGTGTAAAGTTTCTGAGTGCAGGATTTGTAAAATACCGTGGGAGTTTTACAAATGGGAAAGCGTGAAATGAGGTGAGAGCATCAACTTGCTTCTGCTTTTCAACCATGTGAGAGAGATGCTGGCTCTTGAAAATGGAAAGGCAGATGTTCAGATCTGGTTTTAGGACTTGGTAATGAGTTGGTCTCCACACATTTGACACGGTGGCACCTTCTGGCTTTCGTTCTTCTCAGAGGCACTGGGAGTGAATGTGGCATTGCTGGGATTGGGAGAGAGGCAAACACAGGCTGGCAGTGTAAACCTTTCCATTGATTCTGTGGGACTTGGAAAAGATACTTAGTCATTGGGGTGCTTTTGTTTCACTTCCAGCCTGAGTTAGAAATTTATGTAATTGACACAGTGAGTCTAAAAATGGTATTTTGTTTCTATTTGCTAAGAGAGCAAATACACTTCCCTTACAACGCTCACCGTGTACTAAGATGGTGCAGCAAAGCAGCAACCTTCTGACAGGGAAGGAAAGCTCTGGAAGGCATGGGAAGCTTCCCCTTTCCTTTGCTGTCTTGCTTTGATCTGTCTAGATCATAGCAGCACAATAATATGGGAGAAGCCTGGACCGCTGCTTTATGTCCTGTGAATTCTGTTGATAAGAGAAGAACCATGTTTTCCTAGGCTGCGAGTTGAGCGATTCGAGTTCAGCAACAACAAAAAAAAAATGAAGAAAGGCCGCATTTTTCCTTGCAGGTCAGGTTCATATCCAGAGCGTCTCCTGCAGATGCAGCTTCCGCTACTGAAATCCAGGGTAGTTAGTCTGAACCCTGCTGTCTTACAGCAGCACCCAGCCACCTCACAGCTGAGAGAAGCTACTAAAGCACAGCATTTCCATCAAACTTCCCCAGCAGGCTTTGTCAGCAGAGCTCGTATTTTACACCCCAGTCCTACAGCACGAGTCGTGTGGTGTAGAGCTTGATGTAGATACAGCAAGATGACAGTTATATATATAAAGAAGACAGCACTGCAAGTAAAGGCTCCCATTCAGAAAAGCCCTTAACCACATGTTTAAATATCATTGAAGTCAAGTTGAATTACTTTAATCGTGTATGTAAGTACTCTGTTGAACCTTATAGTAGTTTCCACTTCTTGCCACATGATCCAGGCTTTTTCCTGTTCTGCTGCATGAGATTTCTTCTTGGTTACACAGCGGGAGCAATTGCTGTGACTTTTGGAAGACTCCCTCGACAATCTGAATTTGCAAAGCTGTCATGAATAGTTTTGTGTGGAATTCCTGTAGGACAGAATTGAAAGGAATTTTCCCAGCTCTGTGCTTCCAGGGTAGATTTAACCCATCTTTTTCTTTATTTTCCAGGACCACCTGTTATTGCCAGCCACCACACATAACAAGACCAGAAGACCGAAGATGTCTATAGTGTTGCCAGCTGTAAACATCAATGGTAAGTCCAAAACATGAAAGAGAATGATAGAATTAGCTTCAAAGAGATGTGCCTGACTTGTATGTGGAGACCAAACTTAGGCCAAACGTCTGTCGTTATAGCTTTGAAAAAGTCAGACTGGTTATTACTGGGCTGTAGTTGCCAGGGTCCGCGCTGGAGCTGGGGTGCTGGCCACCAAGACTGCTAGGAGAGGCTGTGTGACTTGGCCAGCATTTCTGCAGTGTCTTGTTCTAACTCCTTCAAGGATGGGGTGGTGCTGCCCAGTGCCGGCGATCTATACGCAGCCGATTAAGGGTTACTCGAACGTGATCTAGCTTCTCTGACTTGGCGGCTGCAAAAATCCCATCGAGTGTGGAGTCTGTCCTCATCCTCTCATTCGGGTTCCTCCTACGCCTGCTTAGCAGGGCAAATTCTTTGGCCTTGCGGGTTTGTTGGGATGCTGACTGCCTTCCGTGGGCTCCTTCGGCTGTTTACCAGTCTGTTATACAACACTCAGCGTGAGCGGGACCTCTCAGCGCTGCCTGGTCAGGATTAATAATAATCATGTTACAGTTCTGCAAGACAGCCGAGAAAACAGCTTTGCACTAGGGGCACAGGCTTATTAGCAAACAGAAATGTTCTTGATCTGCGTTTTAGTCCCGCATGAGAGACAGGGCATGAACTGTATAAATATATCATTAATTCATACGGTGAGGAACTGCCAAGTTGCAACATGTTTGGGGCACGGGGTCGCTGTCGCAGTCATCAAATGCATCATGAACTCTGTAACAGTATAAACTTTGCTTTCTGTAGAACTGCATATGTAATGCTTTTTTAAAACATACATGTTTTACGGTGCAAGTGAATCACAAACTCTAATGGTTTTGTTAAACTCAAGCATGCCAGAAGCATTGTCTACATTTCCATAAACTCAGGAAAAAACAGGAAAAATCAGTTCAGACTTTCAACATTTTGCTAATTACATTTTCCTATGCAGTAGTATAAGCTGAGTGCGATAATCTATAACCGGTTATCTTAGGGGAATTTTTATTAGATGTATCAGAATTATTTTTGGCATCCGTCTGCTTGAAACTCCCTTTTCATGTCCATAACAAAAGCCCTTTTCTGGCTGAGCTGAACTGTCACGTGCAAATGGACACTTCATCACTTGAAGAACAAACACTGTTTCTAAACTACAAAGTATTTCTTCTTAACATGTTACTGAGCCTTCTTTTACTTGAAGTAACTTCTCAGTTGTTTGGAGTAAATACAATTTGGAAAATACACATCAGAATCCAGTGACAAATCTTATCCTTCATTAATAATGAAACGTTGTGAAATTACAGTTACTTGAGTTCTTTGGGATTTTTTCTTCAGAACATCAGCATAATCCAGGAAATAAAAAATGTCCAGGGATTTCGGCAGAGATGTTGAAACAGATGAGACATGAGGATAGCATTAAGTAAACAACGGCATCAAACATTGCTTCCTCTGTGACACTCAGCCAGGTATTAGTACAAAAATTGCAAGATACACAAGAGCCAGTAGGTAACTTGGATTGATATTTAATTTGATTATTAGTAGATTACCTAGAGGAGACAATTATCTAACAAGTTCTGCCTGGAGAAGAACCCATTTCTCTGCTTGGAGAACGTTGCTCCTCCACCCTGTTCTTCTTCCACAGGGACTGAGCACGTCCTGAACTCGCATCTGGAAGTTAGCTGACAACAAAGCTTTCCTCCCAGCTGTCTGCTGTTCTTTTAAACCCACCTTAATTCTTTGCCCACCTGCAGAGAGCTGGCTGCTAGAAGAGGACAGGTCTCCCTGGGAGGAATTGGCAAAATTTCCCGTGAAAGAACTTGTCCCCTCCTGCCTTTCTCATTCCTCAGCCAGATCTCTGTGGAAGAAGGGAAGCCTTTTCCACTGCCACTTGCCCTCCGTTTTTGCTGCCACAAACGTGGCAGAGGAGATGAACGGAATGCAAGTGAAGTGGCTTTTGCTTTGAAGCTTTTTTGGAACTTCATCACTTGCAGGATCTTTATTGTGCTGTGTACTAAAGTCACCCATGACACTGTTTCCGAACATGAAGCAGCTTACAGTTTGGTCAAGAGCCCTTTAAACTGCTTGGACAGGCTTTTCCCAATGGGACTGTCATCCTTTTCTGATTGCACTTCGATTGCTTGAGTGCCTTCTGAGCTCTGCTAGAGACTCTGCCTTTAGATGGCCTGAGCTGTTCCCACCACTGGCTGCAGGGACGGAGAACAGGTACGAGCAAAGATTAGGAAGTAAAATGAGTTGTCAGTTGCTGTCCTACGTGGCTTCGCATTGAAGTTAATGACGTGGTTCTGTGAGATTGGTCTGGCGGGTTTCAGCAGTGTACAAAGCAGAATCGAGTTTACAGCTTGAGGAGTTTTTCTTGGAGCAAAGAGTTGGGGTAGGTCTGACCCGTGGCAGTCCTCGTGCTTTGCAGCTAATGGTAAATCTCAACAGCAGTTTTTTTAATGGATGGGTGCATGAGTGTGTGCGTGTGTGCACTCAGGAAGATAAAAGTTTTAAGAGCACAGTATTGTACTGTACTAAGCGATAACAACACATTATTCGTTTTCGAGATTAAAACTTGATAAAAACTATTCCATTGTGGTATGTTGGAAAAGGGAAAAATGACCATTACCTTGTACCTTCCTCCTGTGTGCTCCATCTCCGGGTCAGCCTGAATTGCCCATGCCCCTCTGAGAGCATGAATGTAAGCCAGTGAATTCCCTGCTGAGGGCTTCCTTGCGGGTGCACAGAAGCATGTTTAAACGTTTAAATATGTTTTATATGTTACATATGTTTAAGCATTAATTTTTTTAAAAATTATAGTAACATGTCACACATTGGTACATGTTAATTCTCCCCCTCTTAACCTCTCTTTTCCTTCTTCCCAACACTGTCCCAAGCCCCTTCTCAAGCTTACTGGGCCACCCCCGAGTTCACAACTAGTACTTTCTGTCAGCTGCCTCATTTCTGCCTCCCTAGATGTTCTCTCAGCCCTCCACCCTTCTCCCATTTCCCTACTGGCTGCTCTCCCTCCACGCGGCTCTCCCCTTAGTCTCTGCCGCCAGCCGTGCCCACGTTTTCACCTGCCTCTGCCCAACAGCAAAGCCCCAGCATTAGTGGACACAAGTAGTACTGACAGACGACCTGCCTGATGGATGGTGCTTAAGGACCTTAGGGTCGGTAAACCTGGAGGGGAAAAAAGCAGCTCTGGGTAGTCCTAGTCCCACTCTGCATGGCTTTGGGGGCACCGTTGGTGTCCCTGTCCTGAGAAGTTATTCCAAGAAACAGCTTGCAATTTCTCATGGGAATTAAAGCCAACTGCAATTTAGAGTTAACCTCCAGCTTTTGTTTTTGAGCAAGTCATGTTTGTTATGCTGGATTGCAGCTATTATTTTAGAAATCTAACTATGCACTTGAGACCAGTTAAGTCTCCAGTAGATTTCATTCCTAAATTTGCTTTCATTGTAATTCCGAGTCTTGTTGGCTCATTACACCAATTCCAAATTGACATATAGGCGGTGCCTTTCTTGAAGCTTAAATGAAAACATCTGCCATTAGCCTTCTATTTACTTAACTGCTGTAAAAAACGCGGTGGGTTATAACATCGATCTTAGGATCAAAACAATCTATAGAGGACAGCATAGCTAAGCTCTTCCTACCCCGAGCACAAGCCTTTTTGTCTCTGCAGGGTGCCTGCAGCTTTGCAGCGCAGCGCACACCACCAGTAGTCCTCTCCTTGCAGCACACAAAAGTGAGAACATGTGTAAAGTTGGGGTAGGAGGCAGCATTCAGCCTGTAGCCCAAGAAGCCACTTTCTTTGGTGCGTTTCTGCCCAGGATCACGTTGGTTAGGTACTCTCACAGCTTGCGAAGGCTTCCTCTTGGTAGGAGGAGTGGTAAACATCTATGTAGGTGTGTGCTCACCACGAGTACCGGTGGCCTTAGCAACAGCACAAAGACCAAAAAGGATTTTTTTTTCTTTTTCTCTCGGGATCCCTGTGCAAAGCAGTTCCCCATACGTGAAAGTCCTTCCATCTGAATTGAGGGTTGCTGTCTGCACTCTCAGCCTAGCAAAAGTGAGAGAGCTGATGAGGCAGCTCCTGGTGAGATCCAGGGCTCATTTTCTGGGAATTGGCAGCCACGACAGAGAGAGTTTTGCATTTTTTACAGATATTCTGGATAGGTCCTTAGTCTAATGTCACACAATGGGGATTGTCTTCAGTCTACCTTCAAGATAGCTGTTTGTGTGCCTGGCCCTCCATAACTTGCGTGTTCCTGGGTTCTTAAGGGGCCCTGTTCTCTTAAGAGTTGCTTTTTGTCGTGAAAGACAAACAGCAAAATAGTCTCCTAAAGGCAGAAGTTTGCTGTGAATGGAACGGCAAGCTCTGCAAATTCCATGTGCTCTGTTGTGCTGGCCAGCTTCTGATCGTGAATTCTTGCCCCAGCCTTCCTCCCTAGCACCCATCCTCATACCGGTGTAACAAACTTCACAAGTGCTCTGAAATAATACACATCCTAATGAAAAAGGTCAATAGCAGATCTGGTGGTAAGGCTTTTTGACCAGAACTGGGGCAATTTCTGCCATGAAGCAGCAGGATTATTTGCATGCAGCTACGAAGAACCTTCTTTCAGCTGACAGCCATATGCAAGCCACTCACAGATGTCCAAGGCTGGTAGAAAAGTCTCTGTGAAAAATCCATAAGGCAAACAGAACCCACACAGGCTGAGAAGGAAAATAAAAACAAAAGCTCTTTGGGAAGTGACAATGTTCTGTAAGTTCCCATGTCTTGGGATTGAATAAATAAAGTCTCCAACTTCCTCTGCCTTTCAGGGTCAAGCAAACAAAAGATACCATTTCCATCTTTCGGAGCAAGAAGCAGAATTCCCAGTCAGTCATTAAATGAGGAAGATCTAAAAGAATACATACGACTTAATGGTGGCTGGCTTCCCTGAAGGTTGCTGCTTGACATTTTGGGAAGGCTTCTCTCCTTTTGAATAGCTTCCGAATGGTTTCTAGGAGGCTAATGGCTCCAGCTATCTCCAGCTGTTGTTGGTTCATTCTTCTGAAGGAGCAGCTGAGGGACCTAGGATTGTTTAGTCTGGAGAAGAGGAGGCTGAGCTCGGGAGACCTTACTGCTCTCTTCAGCTACCTGGAAGGAGGTCGTAGTGAGATGAGTGTTGGTCTGTTCTCCCAGGTAACAAGCAATAAGTTGAGAGGCAATGGGCTTCAGTTGTGCCAAGAGAGGTTTAGGTTCGATATTGGGAAAAATTTCTTTACTGAAAGAGTGGTGAAGGATTGGAACAGGCTGCCCAGGGAGGGGGTGGAATCACCATCCCTGGAGGTGCTCAAAAAACTAGTATATGTGGCACTTCAGGACATGGTTTAGTGGTTATGATAATGCTTAGTAGATGGTTGGACTTGATGATCTGGAACGTGGTTTCCAACCTTGGTGATTCTGTGATTCTCTCCCTGCTCAGAAGCCAAGTCTTAGTCCCTGTGGTTCCCTCTCAGCTGTGGTCCTTGGCCCTAGACTGAGAAGCTCATTCCACTCTAGTAGGTGCAGAGGACGCATCTCTTAGCTACACAAGCATCATCTGTAGAGATACTTCCCTCGTTATTTCCACTTTTATGTCTGGATTTAGCAGAAAGTGCTGAGAACTCAGCACAGCCTTACAAGCTATAGTGTATGAGGAGAAGGCTCTGGGAGTTGTGTACGTAGGATCGCAACATAATCTGGGAGTTGAAAGAAGATAGGCTGCTAAGGCTTTTTAAGAAGGTCACTGAGAATCCTCCAAAGTATCAAGACCTCTAAACCAGGATGTAGGAGAATGTATCTGAGAACATCTCCGTGACATTTTGAAAATGATACCCTTCTGCTTCTTGAGCTGCCAGTTGAGGAATAAAAGTAGTTTGGCGAAGCCTGACCAGAGAAAAATCAGAGCCGTGGGTAGCTCTTGGTTAGACCTCACTGCACCAGCTGCTTACTGAGGCTGGACTGAGAAATGGGAAGAGGCTGCTGTCTCCTGTGGGAAGATGTGGACCCGCAGCATGTCAAGTTCCTGTGGTTCTGCTGCAGTTAGGATGGTTTGCTAATGTCACAGAGGTACCACAGCTCCCGTGCTCCTGTAGAGCTGTGCTGTAGAGGTCAGGGTTGAAATCGTGACAGAACATATGTTATCACAGAATTTAAGCAACAGATTCCAGTCATATTGCAAGATGCTGCTGTTCTCACTCCTCTTCTCTTTGCAAATTGATGTAAAAGTGCAGTTTATCGAAACAGAACAGCCCTCCCAAACTTGCCTACATCTCTTTGAGCATCAGACATGATCATTGCCTAGATTCAGCCTTAAATAGAAGTTTTCAACCGATTTTGCCATCTTTGAGAGCCTTTGCTCTCCCCGACCATAGCCTGTTAATATATATTGTCTCTGACAGGAAGGAGATTAACTTATTCCAAAAGAAAAAAAAGAAGGAAGAAGTCATTCAAGAATCTGTGCACAAAAGTAACGGAATCTGTGTCACTTGAGTTCATGTTTATTTAGTTAGACAGGAAACGATCAAGAAATGAAATCATAAAGCCTTATTCCCTAATGACTTTTCATAACGAGCTGTTTACCTAAATCGCTAAAGGAGAAACCTATTTTTATGTATTCAAAAGAACAGGAAGATGATTTCAGAAGATATTCTGTTCCTTTTTGTCCCCTTGTTAATACGAAAGGGAATATCTCTTGGGTTTTGTGTGACAGAGCAAGGCCGAGCCCCAGTGTGACAGGTATAGACAGGATAAACGCCTCAGATGCCATTTTCTTGGGAACACATTGTTTGTGAAGGGAGTAGAGAATGACTCGTAAATTAACTGGACTTCATACTTAGTATTTCCAACCCCAGTATGTAGTTACTACACCGGATTGGTTTTTCCATGTAAAAGACACACTTCTGTAGGATCCACAAAGCAGAAGATGAAAGCCATGGCGTTAGCTGCCAGCACGGAGTTGCCGAAGGAACCAAATCTGATGTAGAGCTGAATGGGTGTGTGTCTCCCTGCGGATACCCATCTTCGACACCTTTGTTAACCCTGGATGGTGGTGCTGCCCTGGAGGTGAGCTCTCCCACCAAGCCGTGCTCCAAAGCAAAGAACAAATTTTCTTCCCAATCTGTGAGATTCCTGTTGCCATCTCGGCTGCGTCAAACTAACTTCGTTTGTGCAGCACATCATAATTCTGAATTCGAGCCCAGCTGATCTGCCTTAATACATTTTTCAAATGTTGTAAATTCACCATTACATAATTCCTCTTAGCGTTAAATTATAGGTGGCAAGCACGGTTTTATGTTTATGATACACAGGCCAACTCTGGTAGCTCTTCGTTTCTGCAGCGATCTGAAACATAATTATCCATAATGAGCTCACTCTGTAAAAACATCGACTGCCACGGAGCTGGTAGAGGAGGTTCACGTTTACGAGTTCTGTCTTGAGAACATCACTGGAGTAAACCTAGAGATTAGTAAAAACACGGCAGTCCAAGGCAGCCTTTGTCAGTGTTTGGGCTGCAGTTTCTAAGGAGACTGCCGGCAGCAGTGTTGGGAGGCCTTTGCCTTCTTCTCGTGTCCCAGGTCTATCCTCCACGCCTTTCCTCACCCTTTCCATATATCCCACCTTACCTCTGGCCCTTCCTGCTGTGCTTCCTGGGCGTCCACTAGGCTTGATCCTTGGTAACAGCGTTGCTGTAGAAAAAGCTTTTGAAAAATCCGTCCTGAGCATCTGAAGAACGTTTTCGGTCATCCAGCGCTTCACAGTAAATCATCTACCTCTATCCTGTCTTATTCTGTAGTAGCCCCAGAGGAAGGGACTGGGGGATATCCCTGTACAGCACAAATGCCTTCTGGGTGGGTGAGTGTGGCTGAAGAACTGATTGCCAGCCCGAGCTGCCCCTCGCCGTGAGAAAGGAGGCAGCTCTGTTTCCGAGCACACTTTAAAGCTGTAAATCTCCCGTTGCTGTAGCTAGGAGACAGGAATCTTTGAAATGGGCGTCTCGCTGCTGTGAGTGTGCTGCGTTGAGACAGGCGCTCTGCAGCACTCGGGTATGACTTTTGTAGGGTTTTCTTTAATTAACTCACAACTGCATTGAATCAGAGAAGCTCCCGTGGAGGGAAGTGCTCGCGCCACACAATCTTTGCAGAGATGGTGTTAAAAATACTCTTCTGCGAGTGAGAGCTGATCACGGTATCTAAATAAATGAGGTAATTTTATGTATCCAAGTGAGACAGGTGGAAAATTCAGCTCACGCTTTGGATACCGTCCAGCCTATAAAGACGTTTCAACTGTAAGTGAATACAGGCTCTCACCAGCCTTCGCTCTTAAATCAGTGAGAAACTTTAACACTGTGATACAAAGGATATTGACTGATAGAGAAGGTCCGTGCCAGTGAAAAAGTGGTGCTCTTTAACTATTTAGCTGCTTTTTTTTTTTTTAATTAATTTTATTTTGAAGTGCCTACAAGTTGAAATGGTGAAGTACATGCTACAGTTCAAATGCAAGGGCTAAATAAGAATAGGAAAACTGATTGGAAGGAAAAACAATGGGGTAAAATACTGGTCAAGTGTTGGGAAGATCGATCAAAAGCTCAGTGAAAAAGTCTTCAAAAGGACCCTAAAAAATCCAGTGGGCTTAAGTAACACGTTAAAGTCAATTCACAGAAGTAAGAAGATATCTTTTAAACAATAGACATTGTAACCAAAGGAGGGAGTAGCGGGGGTAAAAAAAAGGATAGTTTCTGGCAGACTAAATGTTAAACCATACGAAGTCAAGCCAGCAAAAGAACAGCATGCCTGGGGCATAAAAAAAATAATAAAAACATTTTCCAGAGGAAGCCTGACAGGGAATCTCTAGTGCCTGTAGAGGACCAAGGTGTAGAAGAGCACTTAAAAGTTGAAGTCAGCACTGTTGAAGGAAAGAGCAAAAAGTTCTTGTGCTGGTGTTAACCACGGGGGCTGTATAAGTATCAGCAGAATGGCAAGTGACAAATAAGGCGGCTTTTTTAGAGTGGCCTCAGGAACTGTAAAAAAAAAAT